>VZTL01062103.1:0-13043 GCA_013400535.1 Scopus umbretta | reverse complement strand
ACCCTCCTCACTACAACCTCCTGGCATCTGCAACCTACTGCAAAACTTACAATTGCACATATTCCCCTTCCATGTGCTAGAAGGCAATTTAGGATTAAAATCCCAGGCAGACTACCTGAGGCAAGTAGAAGCCTATAACAAGAGACAAAGAAATCAGAAGTGCATGGGACACTGATGAGCAAAGGAGCAAGTGGAGACTGACAGAAATATTGCACAAATGCTTCCTCTGACAGAGAAGAATTCTAGATAGCTGGAGAACATGGGACATTTGAGGGGACAGCTCCTCAGAAGGCTAGAAGGGTAAAAAACATACAGAAGAAGCAGAAACCGACAAAACAAATCTTCTGTGCAATGTTTATAAGGAATGCGGAATGTGGAGAACACGCCAAGAACAGCCATACATTTTCTAGGGAAGAAAGCAGAAATACTGTCAGAAGTTGAGATCATGCCAAAAATAGTTATAAAATTTTTTAGAATGTCACAAGGCTGACAAAACATCAGGGCCAGATGGGATCTGTCTCAGAAAAATCAAGCAATTAACTAAAAAAAAAAAACCAAAACCAAACAAAAAAAACCCCAAACCCAACAACAACAAAAAAAACCCACAAACGACAAAAAACCCACAGCAGTGTATGAATCAAAGGAGTGAGGTCTATCATGCTTCACCCTGCCAGTTTCACATGGGCAGCTGTGCAAAATAAGCCCTGCCCAGCCTCAGTAAAAGGCCATGCTGAACGTGCCACAGGAAGGTAAAACTTGGGATGATCCAGCTTCTTAGATTAAAAACTTCACACAGTCGCAGCCATTTTAATCCTTTATGTGCAAAGTGGCCTTCTCAAAAAGCAGCACATACCTTTGGGGAACACTGCTGTCCACAGCACTTTCTGTTGGTAGTCAAGCAAGAGGGATGCGGACACCGTCTCTGGGTCAAGAGCATTAAGAAACGCCAGAGAGACCACAGGAGAAAAGGACCTGGTGGGCTGGAGAGGTGCTAGTACATATTGAGGTTTATGAGGGATCCAAGAACCAGGAAGAAACCCACAGCTTGACTTCCACAGTGAGGGGGTGGATACAGAATGGAGGCGCTAATTAAGGACACACAAGAACCACTCAGGAAGTTATGACTTCATTAATGATAATGACTAGATGGAGAATCATACTTAACAAATCTGTTGAGCATGGATTTTCCAGTTTAATTGGACATTCGAAATGCTCTTTTAAATGCAGTAAAATCTAGTGTAGAAGTCTGTTCCAGAAGTAAGCACATAGGGGCAAAGGTTCTCAAGTAACTAGAGTGAGGGTTTCATAAATGGAAATAGAAACTTTGGATGTGGTCTTGCAGATAAAGCACTAGGACACTTAGGGTGAGATTATGGGATTGAATCTCCCAGACTCCAGTGGCGTGACTGAGCAGTTCCCTACAACCACGTCATTAACAAATATTCCAGCTGGCTCAGCCAGCATTCCTGGAGAATTATATGCTGGAATGAAATTTTTGCCAGCTATTTGTGACATGAGCCCAGTGCACATTTCCTCAGTGTAGACACCTAGACCTCCTTTAGCACAGAAAATTGCTTTGGCATGGAGAGAGCCATCGACAACTACAACCTCTTGGGGGGGAAAAAAAAAGCTCAGATTAAATTACGCAGTTTTATTCAGTGGTGGAAAACTGCAGGCTGCTATCCCTCCCTCAGCACTTGAAAACGAAAAGCAGCTATGTTTTGTTTCCCTGAACTCACCGTACTCCTCTATCCAGAATCTATCTGCCTGCTACCCATCTTTGCCTGGGAAATTCAGGCAAACATAATAATCTCTACTGTAAACACCCCTTTCAGGGCTTAAAGCATACTTTCTGCCTAGTCCCCACTGCACTTGACTCATATCTCTAAATTAATGTACTAGGTATACCCTTCCTGTGGGCAAGAATAACTCACAAGGAGATCAGCAAATGCAACATGAATCCCATTCTAGATTAAAAGGAATTTAAGCAGGTGTTTTTCTATGCCAAGAAATAATTTAAAGTAATCTTTCATCTCCGGCAGGAGAGATAGGAAAGAAGTAGATGGATCTCAGGAAGACAACAAATATATCTTAGTGGTGGTTTAGACTGATAGTGCATTGATAGCATGAGAACTCTTTCACAGTTAGAGGAACTGCTAAAACAAATGAGGAACCAGCCTCCCTCCCCACACATCCTTCCTTGAGTCCACTTACAACAGGACATTTAGTCCCTCTGCATGCTGCTAGTATCAGCTTCCATTGCCTGAGGAGCAGCTTCTGTCATTATTGCTTTCTTATGACAATCTTCACGTTTACATTTCATTTTCATTTACATTTACACTCTTGCTTACATTAGTTGGGTGCATCATGCTTCAAGTGAAGTTTTGTAATTTCTTATTTTGCTGAACAAGCTTAAAAATACCTTTTTTTCCTATTTTAACTCCTAATAGCTATGGGACACTGCTAGAATTTGTAGCACTCTGTTGCATGTCAATGTGGTATTTACAAAATGAGTGAGTACAGTCTCAGAAAATTAAGTCCCCTGCTTGCCCATAAGAGAAAGACTTGGCAGCATCAGAGAAAGTTCATGTTGCAATAAGTACTTGACAGTGCGTAGATAAAACTTACCCCTTCTGAACATAACGAAAGACCTGCTGAAGTATTTGTGAACAGAGCCGTCTCTAGTGACAGGCAGCAGAGGACATAGATTCTACATTGGTTTTTCACACACCAAAGAAATTTCCCCCATAGCTCACAGGATGACTGCTCACTGTGAGGCCCATCACCACTGGAAAGCTTGAAGTCCACTGGGTTACATCATAACCCCCGTCCCCCCCGAGATCCTTACGTTTCACAGCCCATCAGTGGTCTCGAGAAAGTGTTCCTCAGACAAAACCCTTCATCTGTTCTCAGCAAGTTTGGCTGAAACTGTTAAACTCCTGGTGAGGATATCTATGCCTTGGAACAGATCAGAGACCTACTGCTATTCCACAAAGTGCTGGAAAAAAGCCTGCAACATGGACCATAGCCCAGGCAGCCATGTTTAAGAGAATATAAAACTACTTACACTCCATGCATAAAACTCCCCATCCCACTGGAAATCCCTGAGCTAACCAGCAGTGCTTATGGCTTACACCTGTTCAGGTGTGCCCTATGTCACAGTAGCTGCTGATTTCCATCCAACTGGGACTACACAGTTATGGGCAACTGTAGCAGAGAAACAAGGACGGAATAATAGCTCATACTTCCGGACTTCTACTCATTTCTGAAACTGGTCCCTTAAGGGGTAGAACAGTAGGAGAAAAGCATGCATTTCCACTGTTCATGTGTTGGTAAATAGAGGATTTAATTCCCCACAGCTGTCAAATAGATGGGTACCTTTCTCCAGGATCAAAATTTATGTATGCTGGCAAATCAGCCTCTGTCGGCATCACGACTCAAGCAAATCTCAAGAAAGGGGAGCAGCATATGTTTTTCTGTTTCACAGCTTTCTGAAAAGGCTGTCTTACAATACATAACATTTAATCCTGTCTGAACCAGCTTTTATTGAGAAATAAGAAGTATTATATAAGTGGCAAGAAATCTGATCTGAGGAGTAATTTAATTTAAGGCAGAGCATGATGGCTTTGCAGTAGTTTACCTGATAGATTGATGTTGTTCTCAAGTCACAGATCATAATTTGACTCCCTCATACAGAATCCGAGAGAAACAGTCTGTACACAAAAGGCTCCTGTCTCATCTCACACTCATACTAGAAAACATGTCCAAGAATAACGACCTTGAGGGTGTCAAGCCAAGCGTACAAAGAAGGGAATCTGGTCTGTCCAAACATTGCTTTAATTTGTAACTCAGATACCCTAAACCCACCAAGATCCACACCGTAATCCACTCCCACTTACCTTTCAGGATTGCTTAATCTTTCAGGCATCTAAATTTAGAGGTGCTTCACTACCCAGCATATTTCCTTATTGCATGATTTTAGTTGGCTGTTGCTGCTTGTTAGTGCTCCTCTGTGGGGACTGGTATATCTCTCCCACCTGCGGTTCTGCTGTGGTTAGGCTTCTGAACTCTTCCTAGGTCCCCCAGAGAAGCCATGATCAAGAGCATAACAAATTTAATCTTACATGGTGGTAACAGTATTCAGCTTTTAAATAATAGTCTCTGGCAGAATATACTCATCCAGGAAATCGAACACACAGATACTTGGTTCTACTTTGCATGAAAGGTACTAAATCATTAAATGTTTGTCCTCCAAAAAGGGAGAAGCAGAAAGGATGCCAAACGAATGAAGATACCTAAAGTTTCCTATTGGTGCCTCCTAGTCTTAACCAGAGAAATAGATGCTCAGCTTAAGCAGACTCGATCATTCCTGAAAGGTCTGAGGATCTGTCTCTCCTGTTCCTGCAACAGGGAACTTATATGGCTATGTTAGGTAAACTGGATTGTTTTGGGTGAAGTGCCTTAAATGCAATGGACTGGACTTGTGACAGTTCTGGACTGCTGTAGATGGATCAGAATATGGCAACAAATAGACAAAATTGTGCCTGTCTTTCTGTGTCCTCCTTCCGCAAACTATCACACTGTGAGTAGGATAAAAGTTTTTGAAGGGGAGAAGGAACAGGGTCTCATCTTGGCAGACAGCAAGAACCTGGCAGTGTTTGAGTAAGGCTGGTACTGGAAGCTGTGAGACAAGGCAGAAAGAGAAAAATGGATCGTCATGTGGAGACATTGGGACTAGTTGGGCAAGGAGATTGTGACCAGTGGGAAAGAGCGGAAAAAAAGAGACTATATTTGTGAGGTTTATAGGCACGGGCCTGGAAAACACAAACAGTTTAAAACAGCAAGCCTCGGGCATTTCCAAGCACCTTAGCCGATCTACTGAACCATACAAGAGGTATAGGAGGACTGAATAATCCAGGATACTAAATGTCACAATAGTTAACTCCTAGAAAAATCATCCTGCCCACGCTTACAAAAAGTGAATGCCCAGGAGCATCATATAATGCCTGTGATCAATAATTAGTTCATGCTGGAGAGGAGAAGCCTGCTTAAATCAAAGAACAGGATGGAAGTGCACAGGAACGCTAGATGAATAACAAAGTGGTCTATGCTATGTTGCAAGGTAGAAAGCTTCACAGAGAAAGCAGCTGTAAAAGTGGCAAACAAGGTTACATTAACAGAAAGGAAAAGGAACTTTTCAACAGTTGAAGAGAATCTCCATAAGCTCAAATGGGCATAGAGTCATTCAAGACTTAAAAAATAATCAGCAAAGCAAATGGCCAGTGCGACAAGATCATCGCATGCGACACTGGCAGCTGCTGGTGTAATAGTAGAAATCTGTAACCTTCCTGATGTTTTCCATAAGTACGTTTGTTTCAATGACAGAAAAGAAATGCGAAAAAAATACACCTGGCATGAAATTAATAGAGCAAGGACCAAACCAAGTCACTCCTTTTCTTCCCTATAGATTTTGGGGGATGTTTGAAGATGAATTAAGATCTGCCTCTAAATTTTGTCATTCAGGTCCATTTCCACCAAAAGACTTCATGACAGTGAAGATAAGAAAGATGAAGTCAAAGGACATTATTTCAGTGGCAGAGAATTATCAAAAGGATATGATTCACAGCAAAGGACTTCCATTTGACAAGCAGTTGGTGTTAGTGCATAAGTAGGGTAGAAATTGATTCTAGTCAGGTTGCTTTCTTTATCTTCCATGGTGCAGCTGCCTGACACTATTGCAGGTTTCACTGCAGGTTAATATCTTTGTTAACCTGTAACAGTCACAGGTAAAATCTGGAATGAATCTCTGAACCTTTAGAGATTGTGCTAGAGGTGCTGCCAAATCATTTAGGCAGATGCAGACTGACAATAAGCCTAAGCCCTACTAGTCTAAGACAGCAACAAGCAACCAAACTAGAGACAGACCCAAACTCAAAGCTGGGATGCAATCATCAAGGATTTGAGCTCCAAATTTCCATTCATATCTCACATTTCTTGGAAAACTGGGAATGCAGGAAGACTGAGACTAGAGAATTTAAACTTCAAACCCTAAGCTAGCCGCTCTAGCTTAAGGTCACCTCTCTTCTCAAACTCCAAGACAACTGACAATTAACTTGCTGCCAGAAGGCATTTTCCCTAACAAGACAGTGCTAGGCAAGTCTGATGTGCTTATGTGGGAGAAGCCCTCGTGGCTGGCACTGGACTTCAAAAGTGAAACACAGTAGAGAAGAACCATGTACCTTTCAGTATCATCAGTATGTCTACTATGTTTCCCTAGTGCCTGTCCTCTTTCCTCACCTATCTTGTCATTGTTATGATAGGGATAGATTTTCCCAACTATCTTTTCCCAGTTTCTATATTGGGAGGATTTACTGTGGATTTTCTCTCTCCGAGCTATACAGTTCACATTGGGAGAGGTTAGGGGATGTTACAGAACCTTGCACAGACACGGGGGGTCGATGTATAACAGTCCAAAGCTGTTTGGAGGAAGAATAACTGCATGCATGCTATGAGCTGGGAAGAAAATAAAACAGCTACATGCATTAAAACACGAGAACTGCCAGTGACAAGATCCTCGTGCTTCCTAGAAATGACTGCAATCGGTTGTGCACAGGCTGTCAAGATGAAGGGATTGCTTTAACTGAAGCCTGGAAAGGAAGGCAGGACCCAGGAGAACAGATTTGTGCTGGAGTCCAAAGCATTTCTTAGTGATCTTGGTAGCATCACATACTCTCAAGACATAGCTCCAAATGTTGCCATTAAAAGTCTTAGGCTAATAGAAATTTATGGAAAGAATAAGATTTCCTGTTATTTTGACAAACTCATGTAACAGAAGATAAATTAATAAATATAAGGCTACTATTGCTCCCACTGGAGTCAGTGCAGGATTTCCACTAGATTGGGCACAAAGAATCCATTTCAGGTTTTTGTTGGGTTGTTTTTGGTTTTTTTTATGTCCCTCTGAAGTCTGCAACAAAACTAGTCTGGAGCCTTGTGTACGCAGGATATACTCATGTACTATGTCAGCAGTAAGTGTAGCTCTCATTTGCACCAGGAAGAGCCCAGAGTCAAAGCCAGCCTCATGTGAATGTCCAATGTGTCAGATGGAAACAGTTTATGAGGTCTCAGTGCCTTGACAGTCCCATCAGAACAGAATCTACATGGGCCACAAGTGGTACTTAGTGAATAAACCATTCCTCTGCACAGAGGTACATCTGTCTCTGTGAAGAAACAGGGCTCCCCAACCCCAGTTTCAGCTGATATAATGGATTTGTTAATGACACTGTCACATCTGTGATCCAGTAACTCTAATCTCCTGCACACAAATGGAGTTAACTGATCTTTTCTGTTAGGAGAAAGCTGGCCTCCTTGAATCAAACTCTGCTTTCAGTCACAATACGTCAAGCAAAGCTGGATTCACAGTGGTGTAGTAGAGAGCCGACTGCAGGGCTCCTCCTGCCCCAGGGGACTGTTATTGAGCAGTAGCTCTACTTGGCTTCTTACTGTCTTTGTTAATAACACTTCTAATTTGACCTGTGTTTGGGTCTATTTTTGTATCTCTCTTAACATGCTTGTATGATACCCAAGAAGACTCCTTTGAAAAGGATCCAGGCTCTGGAGTGGGGTGTATTCAAAGGGATGGACCGCTGGTTACTGTAGGTATGGCACTGGTATTCAGCTTGCAGGTTTTCTCCCTTTCCAAAGTCAGAGGCAAACTACAGTGTGTCCAGTCCTCAGAACACTGTAACAGAAGCACCATCCTTCCATTTTGCAGGATCTCTAACTCTCCATTGACTGCATAAGAACAACTTAAATGCTAGTACAAGCAGGGAAAGAAGAAAAAGTTACACTACAGCAGCAGGCCAAGATCACAGAACCAGCTGATCTTGAAGTTCCCTTTGGTCTGACAGCACATCCCTTACCCTTTAGTGTATAACTGTAAATACCCACACCTGCAAAATGTTTGAAATACTGCTTGTTTATCCACTGTGGAAACCCAGCAAAGGGAAAAATCTGCCATTATAAAATCTCCTATCACAGCTTCTTGGAAGTCAGCTGGTAATCGTAACATAAATGCCTTCTCCTGCTCTCAGGAAGATTAGCCTTCTCTGACTGGGAATTTGGTGGCCATGAGCTGCATGTTAGTCTGCTCCAGGCCCAACTCATATAAAATTCTCAGGATCAAAGCTCCAGCATATACTTCCCACAGCAATGTCCACATGCAGTATAACCACAAAGGCTTCACAATAAGACCACCAGCTTCTGTCAATCAGAAGGTCCAGGTTAAGTCTTGACAACACTGAGGCAAGGCTATTCTACAAACAGGTTCTCTGTTCATGCTTGCTTGTCAAGGACCTGGCAACCATAGGTACTCTTTTCAAGACTAGAGGAGGTCAGAGGCCAGACTTCTTTGGCTTCAAGAGCTACAACAGCATGGAAGGCCCACCCATCTGCAGGAGGTCCCACAGTCTTGTTGCCACCTGGGCCAACTACAATGTCTACTCCTTCACCAGACATCCAGGAGATTAAGGTATCTCAACTTTTTAAGACTACTAAGCGTATGCTCTTGAGGCACAGCTGTGATGCTTGCCTTCAGTTTTAGTGCTTGCCTCCTGCAGCACTACTATGGAGAGAAGTCTGGAGAAGGCTTGGGAAGGATGCATCCCCAGTCCTGTATGTCAATACACTGGTGCTACAGTGGTGTGCCAGGGGAGTTCTACAGTCTGAAACATCACTTCAAATTCAGGTTTGTTTTGGGTTTTTTGTTTGTTTTGCTCTTAACCTTTTTTGTCTCAACTGCAGACAAGTAATGTGTGTTTTGGTTCTGTGAGATGTCTTCATGCTGAGAAGTGAAATGCGTATTTCAGGGATCAAATCTGAAGAACTCTTAGTATTCTTAATACTCAAATATCACTGCTTTTTATAAATTATAACCTTATTTTCCTCAAAAAAAATCAGCCCTGGGTCACGTTTTTTTTTTTACCTAAGTCTCACCAACTTACTTTTTCGTTAATGACTGTCTTTCCTCACTTAAGCTGTCCAGCACATAGAATCTTGTCTCCTGAGTAATGGTAAAGCACGCAGCACAAGGGTGCTCAACACGAGATGGTTAGCATGATTATCATGCACCAGTTGAGGACCGTGGAACAATCACAGCAGAGTAATGTTGCCACCAATTCACTTGTTTAGAGGAGCTTGGAAATGTCACAACTGGTTACACAATGGTATCTTTAATATACTCTGAGTCAGTCATAACTTTCGCCTTAGGCGCCTGAGAACTTCCGTGAACACTGGCAGCACGGAATTAATGATGCAGCTCAGTCTAGAAGTGGCTGCATACTAATAGTGGGTAGAGTAAGCCTCACATATTGCCAACTAATCTTAAAGAAGGAAATGAATTAACTCACATTTGTCAAATGCTTTGAGACCTACCAAGGAAATGTTCCATAAAAGCACAACCTGTTGTTAAGTATTTCTGACAAAATATTGTTTTAATTAATCTTGGTCTTTGACTTTCTGTTTGGGCTATTCTCACAATGGCCTTTTGCTTGCTTTTAGTGTAGGTAATGTGGGCTCACCCACACACAATTTCCAGAACCTTTATAAGTTCATCATCTGGTTTAGTCTATAGAGAATTATGTCACTGCAAGTTATTGATAGTGTTCCAACTGTGGATTCAGCTGCGTACAGGCTCTGATTAGTCAATATTCATACCATAAAAATTTCTCATCTGATTGTAGTTTGATCAACCAGCAGAGGAAAGATAAAATTCATGTCAGTTACATCAGATCTTTCCAAGAGAAAGGTGCAGCCCCTCTAATAGCTTTGTGTCTAGGTGATATAATAGGCTGTCATGAACTATTTTGATAGAAATAAATGTCACCATAAAAAAAATAATAGCCAAGCCAGGTTGGCTGATATGCTCCAGAAACATCTCTACACTGTGTGTTTAATCAAAAAGAAGTCAAATATTTTTTGGATGAAAGGCACTCAGAAGATAAGCAAAGAAAACCTGTTGTTAAAAATCAGATATTTTACATGGGATGTTTACAATTTTGTGGTTCAGAATGCAGCTATTAGGAAAATAAAATTAAAAAAAAAAATAATCGACAAACAGGATTCTGCATCTGTGTCATTTAGTTTACCTAACTTTTTCATTGTAATAACTTAATGGTACTAATTTGCACTGAAATCCATTAAACTGTTGAATCATGTATTTGTCAGGTGGCATTCCAGTGGCATATATAAAGTACTTCAAGATTTTCTGTTGGGATCTAAATTTCTAGCAGGATGTCGTGGTTTAACCCCAGCTGGCAACTGAGCACCACGCAGCCTCTCGCTCACTCCCCCCTGGTGGGATGGGGGAGAGAATCAGAAGAGTAAAAGCAAGAAACCTTGTGGGCTGAGATAAAGACAGTTTAATAGGTAAAGCAAAAGCTGTGCACACAAGTAAAGCAAAACAAGGAATTCATTCACTACTTCCCATGGGCCAGCAGCTGTTCAGCCATCTCCAGGAAAGCAGGGCTCCGTCACATGCAACGGTTACTTGGGAAGACAAATGCCATCACTCCAAATATCTCCCCCTTCCTTCTTCTTCCCCCAGCTTTATATGCTGAGCATGACACCATATGGTATGGAATAGCCCTGTGGCCAGTTGGGGTCAGCTGTCCCGACTGTGTCCTCTCCCAGCTTCTTGTGCCCCCGCAGCCTGCTGGCTGGTGGGGGGGGGTGGGAAGCAGAAAAGGCCTTGACGCTGTGCAAGCACTGCTCAGCAATAACGAAAACATCCCTGTGTTATCAACACTGTTTCCAGCAAAATCCAAAGCATAGCCCCATACTAGCTACTATGAACAAAATTAACTCTACCCCAGCCAAAACCAGCACACAGGAATTCCTCAGCAAAAACACAGCTTCAAAACACACAGTAAGACACAGGCTACCCTCTATCTCCTATGCAAAAATCCTGTACGTGGCACACGTTTTACATCAGGATTAATGCCTTTAATATTTTTTCCGGTTTTCTCTGCTGAACCCTATCTGCAATGATCAGCCTCACCATCGTTTTTAACTGCAGACACATTCAAGTTCCATTACCATTTCACCCACTGAACTGTGTACTGAGCAATGATCACCAGCCCTACAAAAGGGTATTTCAACTAGTGGCACTGATGTGAATTAGGATGCTTTTTCACACTGTCCCAAACTGCGATTAGCTTTTTCAGGGCCACCTTTTTCTTTTCTCTTCCTTCTAGTTCTCATGGCTGTCCTCCCTTTTCCTCCTCTTCCCATTTACAGCAGCTTTTTTTCAATCAATAAATGAGCGTGGGTTTGATTTACACCTTTTCTTACACCTTCAGAGCGCAGCTATTTTTAAAAGCGCACAGGCCATCATTTTTCGCCGCTTCTACTCTCTCTCCTCCCGAAACGGCTTTTCCCCTTCCCGAAGATTACACTGACCAGCCCCCTTGCCCTCTCCTCGCTTCCCAGGCGGGTCTGGGCGAGCAACGGCCTGGCGAGGGGTGGGACGCCTCACGGCGCCCGCGGGGGAGCCGCGCTCCGGGAGCGGTCCGGCAGGCGAGCCTGGATGCAGGCAGCCTGGATACAGGCAGCCTGGATACAGCCCAGCCCGCTTTGCCCCGCCGCTTACCACCGTCGCCCCACCGATTTCGGACGAGCTAGCCGAACTCGGTGCCGGCGCACAGGCCGGCGGGCCCGGGGCGGAGAGGGGGGCTGTGTGAGGGGCCGGGCACGCGGGCAGCCCCGGCGGAAGGGGCGCGAGGCGGCGGCGGGGCAGNGAGTAATGGTAAAGCACGCAGCACAAGGGTGCTCAACACGAGATGGTTAGCATGATTATCATGCACCAGTTGAGGACCGTGGAACAATCACAGCAGAGTAATGTTGCCACCAATTCACTTGTTTAGAGGAGCTTGGAAATGTCACAACTGGTTACACAATGGTATCTTTAATATACTCTGAGTCAGTCATAACTTTCGCCTTAGGCGCCTGAGAACTTCCGTGAACACTGGCAGCACGGAATTAATGATGCAGCTCAGTCTAGAAGTGGCTGCATACTAATAGTGGGTAGAGTAAGCCTCACATATTGCCAACTAATCTTAAAGAAGGAAATGAATTAACTCACATTTGTCAAATGCTTTGAGACCTACCAAGGAAATGTTCCATAAAAGCACAACCTGTTGTTAAGTATTTCTGACAAAATATTGTTTTAATTAATCTTGGTCTTTGACTTTCTGTTTGGGCTATTCTCACAATGGCCTTTTGCTTGCTTTTAGTGTAGGTAATGTGGGCTCACCCACACACAATTTCCAGAACCTTTATAAGTTCATCATCTGGTTTAGTCTATAGAGAATTATGTCACTGCAAGTTATTGATAGTGTTCCAACTGTGGATTCAGCTGCGTACAGGCTCTGATTAGTCAATATTCATACCATAAAAATTTCTCATCTGATTGTAGTTTGATCAACCAGCAGAGGAAAGATAAAATTCATGTCAGTTACATCAGATCTTTCCAAGAGAAAGGTGCAGCCCCTCTAATAGCTTTGTGTCTAGGTGATATAATAGGCTGTCATGAACTATTTTGATAGAAATAAATGTCACCATAAAAAAAATAATAGCCAAGCCAGGTTGGCTGATATGCTCCAGAAACATCTCTACACTGTGTGTTTAATCAAAAAGAAGTCAAATATTTTTTGGATGAAAGGCACTCAGAAGATAAGCAAAGAAAACCTGTTGTTAAAAATCAGATATTTTACATGGGATGTTTACAATTTTGTGGTTCAGAATGCAGCTATTAGGAAAATAAAATTAAAAAAAAAAATAATCGACAAACAGGATTCTGCATCTGTGTCATTTAGTTTACCTAACTTTTTCATTGTAATAACTTAATGGTACTAATTTGCACTGAAATCCATTAAACTGTTGAATCATGTATTTGTCAGGTGGCATTCCAGTGGCATATATAAAGTACTTCAAGATTTTCTGTTGGGATCTAAATTTCTAGCAGGATGTCGTGGTTTAACCCCAGC
>VZTL01062100.1:0-12831 GCA_013400535.1 Scopus umbretta | reverse complement strand
TATTTAAATTATTGAACTGTTCTCATCCCAGCCCTTGAGTTTTCTTACTTGTGCTCATCAGATTCTCTTCCCCATCCCACCAGGGAGGAGGGAGGGTGAACAAGTGGCTCTGTGGTGCTTGGTTGCTGCCTGGGGTTGAACGATGACAGCTGCCTATCAAAATCTTCTGAGTTCTCAGAACAAAAGTTCTCAGGTAACTGAGAACTAGCTGCAAGACAGACACCACATAGCTCAGAGAAATAGAGGAAAAGTATCTCTGGAGTTGTTTAATGGAGAAGAAAAAATTAATGGAGGTTTCATATGTCCTTTGCACAGCGTTGTGTTGCTGGGATCTATGATGTTGTCCCCAGAATCCCCTCCTGACTTGCTTTCTTCCACAGCCTGTGATCTGATCACTCAGTTATCCTGAAGCATCACTGACTGCTTGCAGCCAAATGACATAGCTTGGAAGTTAAGCTTGAGCTTAAAGACCCTTCTTAGGACAAACAGAAGAGTATGTCTATTAGGAAGCAAATAATCTGATCTTATTTTCTCTTCCCAGTGTTCTCTTATCTTCTTCCTTTATTCTTTTTAATAATAGCCGGAGCTTATAAGCACAGTATATTGGCTTTAAATGACTTATGCTGTTTGCATGTATTCCAGAATTCCTTCTTTGTTTGACTAGTTTCAGGTTCTCTGCTGAAATAACCTGCATACTTTTCAGGTCAGTCTTGTCTTTAGCTCCACAAAAGCCTTTCAAATGGCTTAATAAACATTAATGATAAATATTCCAGTGTATGAAGTACTTATATATCCAGTTTATTATAGTGTTCCTGTATCTTTCAATCTTTTAAATGAAGCGAGGGAGTTTAAGATTTATAAGCTAACCACAAGCAGTCATTCAGTTGTTAAAGAAAATAGTGCATAGAACTGCTGTGCTCTTCTAGCGTCATTCATTCAATTTGCTTTCTCAAAAAGACACAGAAGATTTCTGCTGCTGGATAAACCCATGCCTCTGAGTCAAAATGGGTTCAACATGGGAGTGTTGGCCATTTTCTCTCCAGCCCCTAAAGTCTTCAGTCAAGAAGAAAAAGATTGTTCTCCATCATTTCTTGAGCTTTGAAGAAAGGCTTAAAGTCTCCTCTTCTTCACCCTTGGTATGAACAAGGTTGCTTGAGGGCTTAATCCAGCCCAAACATGGTATTAAAGAGCAAACTGTTTATACTTCCTCTCCTACGTATTTTTGAAAGTTTTAGAAAAATTTGGCATGTCTTCTTAAGAAAGTTGGTCCCAGCATAGTGGAAGACACTTGTAGTATGTGTCATTCATACCTACCTCATGTGAACCCCCTGAACTGCAGAGCAAAAAAGCGGGATGGGATTGCCCGGCTGAAGACCGTTCTCATCTTTCCTATAAATGTTTATGTAAATTCCTGTGTAAGCTATTTCAGCTACTGAATGGACAAGGCTGTGTGTAGTCACTGTAAAACTCCTTTACCAGCTAAGGAGAAGGATTCTGAGCTGCCTTTCCCCATCCCCCAGCCCTTATGTATCTCCCGTGTGCTTCTGCCAGCTACAGCACGGATCTTGTATCTGTCCCTTTTGCACACCCAGAGTTCCAGTATTTCAGGCTGAGAGAAATATCTCCTCCCTCCAGTGCTTCCACAATAAGTGGCCCTTGTAAAGCAAATGGAGGCTTTTGGCTGAGGGTGAATCGCATTCCCCTTCTAAAGAAAATGAAGATGCGCAAGAAACAGTCTCATAGCTGTAATTAATGAGCAAATTGCACTATTTTGCTTTTTAAAAAAATGGTCAAGATAGCAACAACAGAAATTCCCCAAGTACTAGCTTAATTCAAATCTCCAGGTCTGCTTTAAACCAAGTAACCATCAAGTTGTGGAGGACACTGCTAAAGGAATTCACAAATCCCCAAAAATTAGTTCTGTGCCTACAAACCTGGACATTGCAATTCCTTCACTGGAAATACACCAGAAATCAAGCAACTCCTCCCAAAACACAGTCCTGATCCTGCACTCTCATTTATGATCTTATGGAGATTGAGGTTGTAGGAGCAAGCCCTACTATTTCTTTCAAAACACTGTTTTCCACTTCATTTCATTTAACTTACAGCAGAACTGGGCACTGCTCCTGACTGAAACCTTAGGGCATTTCTGAAGCACTAAGAAGTAACTTAATTAACAACAGCAAACATTCTCTGAACATTCTGAAGCATAATGCTAATTTCAATTTAAAAAAAACAATTATTTTTACTGCACTCAATGAAATACTAGCTTTGCTGGTACTATGTTATTAGAAAAACTACTGTTGATGCCAGTGTAGGCAGGACTTTACCTATTTCTCTTAGTACAACACGTTTGCAAATGTTACTTTAGCTTGGGCAAAAATAATCGAGAAATTAAAGCTGTCATCTGTACTTGGAATACAAGTGGCCCTAATATGTGTGGAAGCCTTACTGAGGTCCATGGAAAGTGGGTATTGATGATTTGGTCCAGGGTGATTACATTTTGATCCATGTTCTTAATCCCAGATAAGTACTTTTTGCACAACTGTAGCAAAAATTGCTTAAAGCATTTTACAGCAACAGCAGAAGAATCCAATTGAGAAACAGCAAGACCACTTGCAACTCCACTTTCTGCCTCCATTCGCACAGGGCCACCTTGAAATGCCTTGGGGGAAGGACAGGCTATTGTGGCTATGCCAGCTGTTCTCCATAGCATGATTATTTGCTGGCACAGCTAAGAGTGGTTCTGAAAATCCTCTAACTTGCACAAGGAACTGATTTGTATGTAGGAGCTTCCATGACCAGAGAAGTGGAGGGTGGTGGGGGACTGATTGAAAAGTCATCTTACTAAGGCTCACTAAATGCTTTTCTGACACTCTGGGGATTTAGTCTTTAATGTATCACTGAAAATTAGGCGAAGAATTTTATTTCCACTCCCTTGTATCAATCACTCTGGTTTCCTGTGCAAACACAGACATTTTTGTCATTAGGCTAAAAATAAAACCTTTTGAGAACTCAAGCAACTGGTCTGTCTAGTTCTTTTCATGCAATGCTTTTGCTGGTAGTAGCAATAACAGGATGTGCTGACCATTTCTCAGTATAATAATGTTGTCTAGTCACTGACATAAACAAGTTGCCCTTTGCCCTTACAATTTATTCACAGCAGGCCCAACCCAAGACAGCTTAAGTATCACAAATATTAATAAATAATATGCAATTATAGACATTCTCTTGCCTGTGTTAAAATAAATGTAACAATATCACAAATGGAGTCCTGTAGTGATAGGTATCTTTCATAGAGCTGACTAAGGTTATTACCTATCACTGTTACCTTTCCAATTATATTTCACTTAAAAACCTGAATATGGTTATGTCTGTTTCTCTAGTGCATGAGTCTAGGGATTCTAAAGTGTTGTGCAGAAGGCATGTCCACATTTGGGGCAACTAAATCCTTCTTTGCAAATCGGTCATGCTAATAACTGTAATATATGCATATGAAGGAGAATTAAAAAAAAGTTTGTATGGGGTTGAGGGTCCACTGTCATTTCCCTCTCCCCTCCCTTATTTCCTCTTTATTCATCAAACTCTCATCAAGCCTTTCATTGCCCTCCTCCCCTGCTGACTTGAGGAAGTGTTTTTGAATGGTGCTCTCTGAGTTAATTTTAGGGTTTAGGTCAGAAGGGTCCTTGTTTCTGTTTCCATTCTGGTCAGGAAATACAAAGCCACAGTTCGTATTCGTGCTTGGATTTGCAAAGAACCATTTCCCCAGCATTTATTTTAAATCTTGTTCTTCTGGGAGGAAAAAGTCCTTCCAGTTTGAAATCAAGCCAAATTAGTTTCCCCTTCCTGAAGTATTTCTTGTGTTTCCAGAAAAAAAAAAAAAAAAGAAGATAGCTGAAAGTCGGGAAAACATATTAATCCCATGTGCAGACCTATACGGATGCTCGTGCTTTGTTGAGAAAAATAGTTGGATTACAAATAAAGTTTCTGAACCTTATCTCATACATGTTAGATCCACAAAGGGAATTTTAGTTCTCCTGGAAAACTTTTCCCTGTATTATAGGAATATATCTTTAAAGTGATTCGTTACTATAATGAGTTATAATGAAGAATGTGACTGTAAAGAACTGCCACTTTACTCAGCTGCTCTAGCCATCCTTTGGGCTGAGTATTCACTGCAATTCTAAGGGTTGTGCCTTTTATATTATACTCAGGGAGTTGTAGTTAGACGATTTAAAGCAGAAACTGAGGTCTATGGGGAGACTGCGTATGAGACAATGTTTCATGCTGCACAAGCCAAAGGCTTGGAAGAATTTCTTGTTCACACGCATAACTTTCATACTAATGCATTAACAAACTGTGGTGAAATATTCATAATTTATAAATAAACGTTACAAATAGTCCCACAGAATATATAAGGGAAGTCTGAAATTACAGCCAGAAGTAGGGTTTTGTGTCCCACTAGCCCAGTGCAGGTACAGTCTCTGAGGGATCTTGTCAGAGCTGCAGCCCTGCGAGCACATGCCAGGGTGCGTCAGGCACCCATCTACAAGCTGGCTGGCCATTGCCAGAGCATGCTCACCTGATCCTTTTAATTTGAACATGTTGGAGGGAGAAAAATCTGGATATAACTTCAGTCTGGGGATGAAAGATGGTAGCTTTGATTCTTTGTGCTCACACCAACCCCATGACTGTTCTGTTCTGGGAGATGCTGGCTTCAGTGCAGTTGCCTGAGCGCAAAGACTGTTGCAACGAAGTGGAAAATCAGGTCTGGTGCCCCCATGAGAGCTGGAATAGATGACTAACCTTCTTCAGTTTATATCTCTTGAGGGAACAATTTATGGAATATGGGATATGGGAGATTTATTTGGAAACCATATGGAAACATTTATGTGTTGTATTGGTGGGTCTGGGATTAATGTAAGAAAATATGATACTACATATTTGTTGGCAGGATGGTGTTGGAGTGGAGGGTTCATCTTTCTATGGGTTCAATCAAAAGTGTTTGAGAGTTTTTTCCAGTATTGGAGTGTACTGGGGACCAAACATTTACAAGATAAATGGATTTATACACAGCTCAGTTGAAAAGGCTGGTTTTCAAAAAAAGAGCAAAACCAACAAAGACTTTCATACAGAATGCAGCATATGAAATAGCTTAATCATTTCAGTTAGTGTTGTCATGCCCTGCTGAAGTAATTTTTCCAGGAATCACTTGTAACTGGTAATTCTGGTAAACAGTTGCCTTATGTCCATGTAGCCTCTTTCCTTTACTGTATCAGAAGCACTAGACTGATCTGACTTGATGTCGGATTAGATCTGACTTTCCGATCTTGCTCTGTCTCCTCAGCTTGAGGGGAGATTTAAGAAGGGGCTTCACTGGTGGAAGAACCCAAGGAAGAATCCAGTCTGTGGTTTCACCCAGAGCCTCTGGAAATGCACACGAAAAGCCAGCCCCCCCTTCCCACCTGAGTTTGCATTACATACCTCTCTCTACTGCTGGAGCTATCTGGTTTCAATCTACCACAGCACACAAGTTCCTGTGTGAAGGCTCCCAGTAGCTTTGCCTGTAGGTAAAAGCAGTGTCAGTTTTCCTTCTAGAGATTACAGCTGAGTTTGCTGCAGAGATTTAATAAAGAATGATGATCTGTGAGGCTTCTTCTCTTTGAGCACCTGTAAAAGATGATTAATTGTTCCTCCCAGAAATATTTTTAAAAAATGTTTTCTTGCCTTCCTTTTTCCACCTGTCTCCTCTGAGACTACCTCTGAACTTAGAATTTGTCACAAAACATAGGTGGTGGAAATGCCTTACCTGCTGCCACACAATTGCGTATTATTTGGAAGAGGAAAGTAGAAAACAACTTAAATAGCAAAGTAAAATGTGTACAGACCAGTACCATAAATTGTATCAGGCAGTCTCTCTATACATTCTTCCTTTATCTTTGATATTACAGAAATGAATATAATCAGGTAATATTCTCAGGTACATGTAATGAACACAGGAGATAGAAAGGCCAGTTTGGACAGTGTTGCCAAAATTTCAGCTATACAGAGCCCTGAGGCCGTATGGGTCTAATTTTTCCTGGAAGAGGAGGAAAAGTTAGTGTGATATTTGCTGAGAGTAGTGTACATGTTGATTCATGCTAACTAGGAGCCCTGTGGTGATAGTGATATGAGTTTTCTAGGGAAGACAGATTAGAAAGGGACAGATCGTTGTTTTAGGGCCAGGTGGCCCCAGGCCAACAAGGATGACATGATTAGCAGCCCCAGTGCACCTGTAGCTTGCACTCCAGCTGGAAAGTACCCATCTTCTGCTGGGAAGAATGAATTCAGAATAAAGAGGAGTGAAATAGTGAAAAGTTCTTGCAAGAGGGAAGAGAGCATCAAGTAAAAGGGAAAATGAGGCTTATGAAGGACTAGTGTTTCCTCACACAGTCTGGGTTCCTTGGACGTATCTGTGGTGAGCAGCTGACATTCAGGTCTGAGAATTTCCTGCTAGGGGACTCCATGGAAGATGTCCAAGTCCTGTTGCTCTAGCAAAAAAAACATGTAAGCAGCTCCAGGATCCCAGAGAGCACGGAGCTAGTTGTGACCTGGAACAGTGACTCACAAGAGAGGAAGGTGCCAATGCTCAGGCAGTGTGTTGGGCACATCAGCTGGTGAAGGAATTTCCTGGCATTGCACCCCAGCTGGTGCAGATATTTGGCCTTTTAAAATTTGATGGAGGTGCTCTAACACCTAATATATGCTGTGCCCCCAAAATTGCTGCGATCATGCATTATTGCATCTGCAATAATTATTGCATAATTATTAATTATTAATAATTATTGCATCTACAATAAGCAACACTTGTCCTAAAAGTGTACAAAAGATTCTGTTTTATGAAAGTATTTCTGACACAGAGCAACCTGGGGACAACTCAAAGGATGGCATGCTTGGGGAATGAGAATCCTGAGGAGGCTACTACAGCTAATATTCAACACATGTCCTAAAATAAACACCACCTGCTTGCACACAATCTTTTCTACCTCTCCAGTTCTTTCACAGGAACACTGGCTTCTAGGTTTAATCCCCTAAGATTTCAATACTTTCTTTTTTTTTTTTCTTTTCTGTTTTCTACAGCTTTTCAAGAGCATCTTCTTTGGCCTTATCTTGCCTTTTATAGCAGAAGCCAGGTGGTTTCTATGAATTGTTACCTGGTCACAAATGAACTGGACCTATTAATTGTCTGGGCTTCACTAGTCCTAGGCTTTCTACTACTAGAGGAGCAAGCTAGCTTGTTACAAGGTGTTTTCCATTTTTATTACGATTTTGGCTGATTTCCAGTATATGCTATAAGTAAAATTGTAGGCATATGTACTTATTTCCCTTATGAATCATGGAAGAACATATGTGTATACTGAATATGCTGTTATTGACAATTTCTATGCAATGTGCTCTATTTCCTTTATTAGAGCAAGATATATGTTATACTAAACTGCAATACATAGTCATTTATCTATGCACAGATAGATGTCTCTAGCTATTCCAGTCTTTTTACAAGCTTTTTGGTAGGTCACTTTTTTGTATGGGGGACACTTTCTAAGCCAAAGAATATATTTCTTGAAATATTACTTAACAAAATCAATAATTCTTGTTTCTCCAATGATGCTGATTTTACAGTCCTTCAATAAGTAGATAAACATGTTTCCATCACACTGTTATTCTTACTTTACTAAGAAATTAATCATGTGTCTATCTCGTAGAAAATTGCATAAGCTGGTAAAGAAAAATCAAACAGCCTTTATGTTTCTTTCATATCTGAAGGAAAGTACCTTATAGAATTTCTGTTAAGATCTGCAATAAATATTAAAAATTCAAATGCTTCCACTGTAAGAGAACCTCTAAGAAGTCTCTTTCTTTCAGAAAGGCCAAGTTTCTCTAAGCCACAGAAGGTTCCAAAATTATTACTGAGTGACTACAAAATCCAGTTATTTCAACCGAATTGCGGTTCTCGGGGTTTGACCTCAACTGTGACTGAATGTTACAAATCATACAGTATGCACAATGGAAGCAGAAAAAAAATCAGTAACAGTGAGATGGAAAAGACTTCAGAGAAGTAAATTTCTATGAACAGGCTGGAGTTCATAGTGCTATCCAAATTAGCTTTCTGAGTGCTGCCCTTTATTTCTATGAAAAAAACCAACATTCTCACAAAAACTTCAGTATAAACTCCCCTTATTAACCTGGCTGCCACTAACATTTCCTCCCTCGGTCTCTTTTGCTCTAACCCACAAGAGAACGGCTCCCACTGTAATCATCAGCAGTGGGGAATTAAGCCACAATGAATCAGGTGAACTTCAACAGGGTTCTAGCACTTATGAACATAAAAGGTCACCAAAAGAGTTGCTAATGCTTAATCTGACCATATCAACAAAGAAAGAAGTATGTTTTGTAGGGCAGCACTAAAGAAATACTAAAAAAAACCTTACAAGAATAATAATATTCAAAAAGGAAAAATATCTGTTAGCTCATCATCTTATTCTACAGCCGGATGTCCTTTTTTACTAGATGTAGTCTGTGCTTGATTCTGTTATTCATCTGAATAAGTCTTAGCAAGCCTGTTCTTTTTCCTTGCTTGTAAAATTGATAAAAGAAGCTTTATTTGTAAAAAGCAGCTGTCGGGATTAATTGTTCCATCTAACTAGTCGCATCTTTAAGGTTTGGTATAAACTAATCTACAAAGAAATTTTGTTGTCTAGGAAATTTCCTGATGTAAAATATCTTTTGCATTTTTGTTAGCAGTCCTCAGATAAAGAACTCTAGTTACTTACCCATGACACTTAAAAAATACTCATTCTGTCCTCTTTCATGCAAAATTTATTTTATTTTTACTTAGTACAGAGTTTGTGTACATTTATAGTAGTAAGAAGAAATAGGTAAAACAAGTGAGGAACTTGTTATTCTATCATGTATATTCTAAATTATGTAGAAATTGATCAAACAAGTGAAATAAAAATATTTACTTTTGAACATACTTGTCATTCTTTTGCTTAACTTAGAAACAACTTATATTCAAAGAGAATTAGAAAGAGGAAAGAGAATTGGAAAGGTAATTAGAAGACGAAGTGATTTCTCAGGTCAGTTTTTTTGTTGTATTTATGGAATGTAAACTGAGAAATGTAAGGGGTTATAATGGCTTGGATTACAGGAGCCTCTCCCTCTTTCTGCCGAGTCCTGTGTGTTTAAGGCACTTGCTGGTCTTTTATGTGTCTGGGAGTTGCTAAATGAGTTTAAAAAACTGTAAAAATCTTCCACCAAATTACCTTGGTTATTTGCAAAGATCAAGGAAGGATTTTGTTTGTTTATTTTTTTGAGAGATGAATTGAAAGATTTTAAAAGGTGACAAGCCGGTCAGGAGGGTTTGGAGTACTGAGGAGATCCTTGATACCTGATAATTCAAGAAAATAGAACATCAAACAGGGCTAGCAGGCATCTCTTCACTCCTTTGAACCTTCAGTGTTGATAAGGAGGTTTTATAAGATGTCATTTGTAAGAAAATTTGTTTTTCGGATATCTGATTTATAGGTAGGGGATTTTCAGTATGAGAGATGTAACAAAAAGTGACTGTATCTTCATTTGAACAAAGGACTAACATCAATGTCACACAGATCTGCCTTTCAGCAATTTTATTGACAAATCCAGTGGCAAAAAAAAAATCTGTGGAGTTACTTAGAAAACCCTGTCAGTAGTAGATTGCATGTGTGTGTGTGAAACCAACAGACTATTCACAGGGACTTTGTAATTAATGACTGAATATTTTGAAAGACCTTGTTAGTAGCAATCCAAGAAGAAATGGGGAAAAGGATGGTGTATCCATATTTCACCAACAAGACACTGACTTTACAGAACATTAAGACGTTTCAAGTTCTTTCTAAAATTTTTCTTGGATGAAGCCAACAAGTGGATCATGGAATACTTTACTGAAGGCTGCTTTTGTCAAACAGAGAGGAAACAAAAGAAGGCTGACCTCCCTCTTTGCTTACATACAGTTTTATATTTGCTAGGATTATATATTTAAAACACTTTCTATAACAGGCCGGGCACTAATGTTATGAAGTTCCTGAGCGTACGTGTACTGAAGAGATTATACAGTGCTTCCAGCCAGCAGCAAGAGGTGGACTGAAGTTTTTCTGGACACCAAAACAGCCATTGTGAGACAACTGAAAATTGATCTTTCCTTCCCTTTCCCTGCTTGGAAATGGCAGAGGATCTGCTGGCTGGAGGCAGGAACCCCCAAACAAACTGATGTTAACTAATAAAAACAATTAGAAAAAATACAATTTTATCTGGTAATATACAAACCCAACATACTTCAGTCATTTAGTCACTCACTTTTTCCATCACGCTCTTATCTGTGTTTTATTATGCTTTATCTTTTTCACAATCCATTCTGGGTCTAAGTGTGTAACATATTTACACTGGGTTAGTTTAACAAGATTTTTTTTTCTGCAAGTACCTGCACGGTACATCTTGTTCTTCTGGTGTGACAATATTTATAAATAAAAAATAATAAAGAAAAATATTTTTCCTTAGGAGAACATAATAAATAGATCCATCACATTTAAGCTGCAGCCCTCTCATCCACTTGCTAAACATATATATTTCATTTACAAGACAAGCGGAACCTGGGATGTGTGTAGCAAACCAGAATCTGAGCTTCACCGGGTTTGTAAGTATGACCTAAGGAGAATTTTTTATCTATGTACTAAAG
This sequence comes from Scopus umbretta, assembly GCA_013400535.1. Classification (NCBI taxonomy): domain Eukaryota; kingdom Metazoa; phylum Chordata; class Aves; order Pelecaniformes; family Scopidae; genus Scopus; species Scopus umbretta. The sequence continues at coordinate 2,081 of VZTL01062100.1, read as the reverse complement.
CACATAAAAAAGTAAACTGGTATTTTGATATTGATTTTGTTCTGGTATTCATTTCTTTGCAAACCTACTGCAATCTCCAGGACTTTTGGGATTTTTGGAACAGATGCACGGTTTTTGCTTAAGATGATGGGTGTGGGAGAACTGCATTAAGTTGGGCTCATTTCCATTATGCTTAGAGACCTTTTTTGCTGTCACTGAGGTTAAACTGAGAGGTCTAAGTTAAAGCACCCATCTGTTAAACTTTGCATGACACAAATGTGTTACTCTAAAGCTATGAGAAAATTAGAAATAAATCCCGTGATTCTAGGAGTGACAGAAATCACAAGTAGTCAAACAACCAGCAAAGTCAAAGGGAATAACCAGTGCCAGGACAGGGAAAAAGCAGGGATGTAGCTGATGGCAGGACAATGTGGGTTATGGCAGTATAGGTAAGAAAGGGTCTCGGACTGATCTGGGTGAATCCATTTTTGAGGAAAAAGAAGCACCTTTTACCAATTACAGTACAGAACCAAAATGCTTTGAGGATGGACTGCTTCTGAGGTAATGAGTGAAGGGAAGGTCTGATTCAAAGGCAGAGAAAATCCTTTTATTTTTCAAGCAGCGTGTGTGAGCTATTTATTTTATGGATCTTGTAAGACATTGCTCTGATGAGTTGAGAAGGACTGACTGGTGAGATTGAATTCGCTGGCCCTTGGTGAACTCCCATTCTGGTGTTCAGCAGTGAACCTCCCTTCCGTCACTATCTCAGGAGCATGCCTAATTTACACAACCTATCTCCTTCTGTACAACTTCCACTGGAGTCAATGGAAGCTGTGTGCCTGAAGCCAAGGGCAGAATTTGGCTCAGAGAGAGTATAACAGCTCCAGTGCTTTGCCAAATGAAATACATTTNAAACCTGCCTGAAATCTGTATTTCTCAAGAATTCTCTTATTGATCTCCTTTTTCATCCTCTGTGCAAACCTGCTTAGTGTGTGTTGTGATTATCATTTGCCGGATCTACTTTTCAGTTATTGGTGGGAGAGAAGTAAGAGAAGAAAAAATAAACCAAAAAAACCCAAAAAACCAAAGCAACTGTGCTAGATCAAACCAGAGACTTATCTTACTCACTGTTCGTAGTGTCCATAGTGTCTTGCTTTATCCAGTTCTTTAGTTTCCAGTCTTTAGTAGCTTAGGACTTTCCCTGTCAGAGGCCACAGTTTTTATTTAGCTCTGCATCGATTATAATAAAAGTTGTGCCAAGTTTAATTGCTTTCTTTGTCACAGTTCCTTGAAACACAGTTCTCTTAACTCATTCCAAAGCATTTTCCAAGATTCAGCAGCAGTAGCAGCACAGTTGACTGATATGATCTGCACCTCATTTAAAGCAGCCATTCAGCTTGTCTAGTCACTACTGAACAAGTATTTTACTGCTAAGTGACAGTATCTCACAGTTCACCAGTGTCAGGAGCACAGGTTCTTATGTGGCTTTTTCTTGTGAGGTTCTTCTCGTGAAAAGCTATTCTGAACTGTATGCAAGTGACGACCTTGTGGAAGTGGCCTTTTAGTTGTCATCTTTCTTTTTTGCATTACGTGTAGGTAATTTCTATGGGATCATCTCATAGTTATAAAGATTAATTGAAAAAATTGCACATGTGGACATGAACTCAGCTATTCACAGACTTTTACAGCCTACAGGAGTCTTCATGGGAACCATTAGCTGTGGCTACTTGTTCTTCCCTAAAAACACAGTGCCTTACTGTTACTCCCCTAAACAAATAGCTCTAGGAAAAAAACCGCTGCTTTTAAGTGTTAACTGCATAGCCCTAAAGTGATCTGGGTTTGCTTCTGGGCTGGGGCTTTTTGAAGGTTTTGTTTTGTTTTGTTTTGTTTTTCCTCTGTGAGACTCCTGCTTCTCTTCCCCAGTGTTTTTTGTCTTTAAATTTACAGTTCCCACCTCTGGTGAGAAAATCCAAATGAGGAAATCCCTTCACTAGAAATTATTTTCATAGAAATCACCAATTTGTTCAGCCTCCTTAAAACAGCCAATCTGCACCTCAGTAAGGAATCTGGTCTCTCTGACCTGTTAAAGTTCAAGACTTTTA
>VZTL01062088.1:0-34751 GCA_013400535.1 Scopus umbretta | reverse complement strand
GGCCCCGGGCGCCTCCCCGCCCTGCCACCGGCCTTCGCCCCTTTTTCCCTTTTGCAAGGGGAGCGGAGGCCTCTCGCCGGCATGGAGGACAAGCTGCGGAGCGCCCCGTGAGCCGGGAGGTGCCTCTCGTGCCCCACAGGGCGCTGACGCTCCTCCTCAGCCCCCGGGCTTCGTTCCGTGACCTAACACCTGAGGGGGGGTTCACTGTATTTTTTTTCTGGCCTGCACGCAGGTCCCACGCTGGGGGAGCCTTTGCACCCCCTGAATGCCGTGTGCTACCTCGGCCTCCTGGCAGCGGGCGCATCCCGGGGCCCGTGCCCGCGGGCAGCCCCGCTGGGAAAGGCGGGCGTCTGTCCCTCGGCAGGGACCGGGTGTGCCGGAGCCTGGCCTCCCATCCCGCCTTTGCCAGCGCCGGGCAGGCCCGGCGGCGCGGTGGGCTTGCGTTGGCAGGGCCAGGGGCTGGAACGCTGCACCCGGGCACGGTCGGTCGCTGGCACCCTGCTCCGGCTCCGCCACGCTTGGGACTCGTGAATGGAACTACACAAGGATGTACCGGGTGATAACAGGCTGGTAGTAAACTAATCCCCAGCTTGGACGCAGGGTAGCCTTCCGTGTTGATGACGGCTTTGGAAATACCTGACAGTGGTCTCTTTTCAAGTCTAGCCCAGGCATTCAGTTGCTAGGCTCTTGGCCCTACACGGAGCATTATAAAAGATAAACTGTGTTAGGCTGCAATTAGAGACATCTCGGGGAGGTGAAGGAACAAGAAAAGCCACACGAGAGCATCGTCTTCATCCGTTGGAGGGCAGCAGAGCATACGCGAGCCAGTCCATACGACTGCTGCCCTGACAGAGTGATCAAAACAATAATAATAAAAGCAAAAATATGCCAGACGGGCTCAGGCCACGTCCTGGTGTGACCACAGGCCACGTCTTAATTAGAGTTGCAGAAAACTGCTTTGCAGTCCCAGAGGCTAACATGCTCACCCGAGCAATACAGGCTGTCTGCTTTTTGTCTGCCGTCTCCTCACAGAGAACTGTATGGCTCTAATTTGATTGTCATGGAGAGGAAGATTGAAACAAACAAACAAAAAACGGGGACAAGAAGAAGGGCTGAAACACAAAGGCGTTGCTTCCCAATACCTAATTGTGATGCAAATTCACCCAGTTATCCAGACAGAGCCGTTGTCCCCTATGACATTCGGATAATCAATCTTCTAAATACCCATTAGGTTTAAAAACCAAATCCCAAGAGGGGTACCATCTGAAAAAGAAAAAACTCCCTTCCTTCAGATCTTTAGATTTTGTGCTTGCAAATCTCTAGCCGGTTCAGCTTTCGCCTTCGTTTTCCCTTTCCCTGTTCTATTTCCATCTGTGAAGGTAAGCCAGATTCTGGCTTTTGGTGCAGCTGCTCTGAACAATCCTGTCTTGATTTTTCATTTTCATTAGTCTTGACCTCACGAAGCTGAGCTAAACAGCTTCCTCCCTTTTTTATAACCACATGATTTATGTTCAGCCTGGACTTCTGACAACATCAGACTTGGTCACCACTAAAAATGTAGCAGTAGGTTTCACTGTATCTTTTAGCACAATTTGGTTTTTGTAACGAAGAACTAAAATATGAAATGGGGTTATAACAGCAACAGCAAGGGCTCCACTCTTTGTTGGGCAGACACAGTTAGGTAAATAAACAGACAGACTTAGGTATTTTTCCAATGATCTCTATGCTGAGGAGGCCTAAAAACCAGATTTTTTTTCCATAAATTCTGCGTGATAGATAAAGTATAACTCCCTGTGTTGGTTCTTCGTACAGGGTCCTTTTGTTAGTGTACTATGTTCTTTTATGTATACCATAAAACAAAGTGTCATGGACAGATCTTGCAGTAATTGCAAGAATCCCAGTGACTTCATTGAAATATGGGCCTCAATAATGCCATAATTGCATCTTCTGAGTTGCATTCCTGATTTCAAGAGAAGCTGAAGCCAACCGTAGGGGACTTAATCCCTATCAATTTTTGCCTTGTTTTCTGTGGTTCACACCTTGGATGTGCTCTGTTTTCAACCTGTTTTGTTGGCCGGCAGCTTCAGCACAGAGATCACTTTCATCCTGACCCATAACAAAATGATTCTTGCCATGAAGGTTTCAATCGAGATTTCTGGAATTTGCAAGACTGCCAAACATAGCAGCAGTATCTTCCTCTGTATGCATTTACCCTTCTTTCTTAGTTGTTGTCTTGGTTGTATCCCATCTCCTTACAGTTACTCAGTCCCGCTTTATCTATTGCTTGAGATGTAGTAGGCATGAGGAACCATTCAGTAAGTAATTGCAAATTCCTGGTTATCATCTGTGGAAGTGAGACACTGTGCACTGTGGAATGAAAAATTCACAGACCTGTCACAGTAGCCATTGTGTTAGAGGCTGCGGCAGACCATTGCATCCCATCAAACAGGCTGATATGTTTTGCAAGGTATAGTGCCCTTTCAGCAATCATATATAACATTAAACAGTGATGTTTTAAACATGCCCACTATCACATCCATTGGTGACATCTAGAAGGTACAGTCCAAGATCCTATTCAGTGTCTCCTCTGAACAATTCCTATTCTTGGCATTTAATAGTTTAAAACATACAGGAATACAGGAAGATATTTTTTCTTGAAAATGCTGTTTGTGTAAGTTTTAATATTGTTTTATTAAGATTGGCAACATTAACTTGAACATTTTTCGCTCACTTGCCAAGCTGCTACTTCATCCCAACCAGACCCAAGGCAAACACAGGTAGAACAGGTGGGAGTAATGGAAGAAGCTCCTGTTCATGGTCACCTTCTTGGTGATGTAGTTAGCACAGTTCCTTGTTTAAGCAGGAGGCAGCGGCAAGACTGTGGAATGGTTGGGCTAGATGATCTCAGAGGTCTTTTCCAACCTTAATAAGTCTATGATTCTATGAATTTGTAGAGGACAAGACAGTCCAGTGGTGAAAATGCTGATATTCTGGTAAGACAAAAACCCACAGCTCCCTCATGGTCTACACATAGGCAAAAGTTGAAAAAATTAGTGTCTGGTCCTCTCTACAGTTTCATTCATGAAAGCTCTTATAGCAGTCTGCCTGGAGAATAAGAGAACAACCATCTGATTAATACTGAAGTTTTTGCCAGACTTCTCTTTTGCGGTGTCATGATTTTGGTCACATCGCTCAAAGACTGTGGTCAGAATATTCAAGTAAACTAGTCATTTCGGATACTTCGATTTCTGAGAAACTTTATGAGGGGCTTGATTTTCAGAGAGTGCCTACAGTGCCCTCTTTGAAAATCAGACTCCTGAGGAGTTTCTTGGTTTCTACATGGGTACACATTGCAAAGTCCAGGCAAGGACGGGCACAGTGCACCCTGACAGAGCAATTGCCCATCGTGAAGTCTGTTTGGGACAGTGCCGTTACACATCTTCTCTTCTGAAGGTCTCAGAGCATCTAGCTATTACAGTCAAGAGAAATTGATCTATGGGAGGCTGAAGCGGGTTTTTCTGACTCACGTATCATCCATGGAACAACTAATTAAGTCTGAGTCATCGCGCCTTTACCTGAGAAGGTACAAAGAAAATGAGAACAATTGCACTGTAAGTGCGGCACGCAGGCGTCGATTTGGGCCAGGATATTAAATTTCAGATCGCAGCTGCGTCTGTGATGCAAGCGCCGGGAAGAAATGTTTTGGTTTATTTTTATATTTAGACTGAGCAAATCTGATTTGGAATTGTTAGAAAACAAAAAGCCCAGGAACTTATAATACACTTTTAAAAGCTAAAACTTTTCCAAATAGAATCACACTTTAAGATTTATGTGATGTTCAAAGACCAAAATAATATAGGTTGTTGGATCACTGGCTGTCTTGGAACAAATCCTTACAAAGGGGCAGAGAGGTGTATATTTTCACCATGTCTTTTTTAGGCAAAATATATGGATTTAGACATTCCCTTCTACGTGTCATAACGGTATCGCACATCCTTCAGTTAAAATAGTTGTAAGAATGCACAGTTAAGTTCTCTGATGGAGCCAGAAAAAGTAACAGACTTCTCACAGGTACACCTCACTCCCAAGAGAAAGACAGACTAAGGTGGAGGAGTTTCTTTGGCTTTTCTTCGTCCGTGTCAATTTTTGTGAAAGAGAACTGAAAAGGCAGAGAAGTAGTAAGAGGTGCAAGAGAAAAGAGCAGTGATGTAGAGGTAGAAAAGACAGAAAGGTAGAGATACAAGGTGGGCACTTGAAGTGTAACCTTGAACAGAGCTAAGCAAAAAGGAAAATAGGCTGAAGAGCGAGTGAAAAGGCATGTGAAGTACTGAACAAAGGCATTCCCACTTATTCCTGTTGTATTCAAGTAAATAGGACTTTGCCTTTTCTGTGAATTACAAGCATTGCATCAACAATTATTTCACTTCATTAACTTCAGAATAATCTACAGCCTTTTTTGATTAAAAAATTTGGATGAAAAATGTTAACTTTTATAAATCCTCCATCATCTTCTTATACTAATGTCTCAGTATGACACTAATAACACACCTTTAAGATATCCAGAACCACTTACAAGCTGCTTTACAATGCCTGCAGAAAAAATTAGCTGTATGCGCTCTGGGTAGACACCAAGTTTAACTTGATTAATTCATACATGTACCCATTCTGAAATGAAACAGTCCCAAAGAGCAATGGTTTTTAGGGATTTTAGCCTGACAGCAACTTAACCCTAAACAAAAAGCAACCTTTGCTACCATTCAGTCTACTCCCTCCATCTTCTGACTACTTCTAAGCAGTGGATTCTGGCATAATCCAAAACTGCTATTAGACCAACATATCTTTCCAAGAATCAAATCTTGCTTACACAAAGGCAAACACTTTGACAAATGGTGGAAGAGCACCATCTGGTGACATGAGGCACATCACTATATTCTGCTGCTAGCAGAAAATATATTCATGGTGTGCAGCCTGTATTTTGGAAAGCCTGTCTCAATGTGTTTTACTATGTTTTAATCCATTATTCAATTATGCATAAGAAGTAAAAGAGTGAACTTGCTGAAAACAAATCTGAGCTGACGGCGACCCTATCTGTACTGTCCTTTAAATCACTGAGAAGTTCTTGTAATTTGAATGGCACACTTTCTGAATTGTTCTGAGCCATTCTTTTGGGAGGCTTTGTGGCAGATTTCATGGGCACCATGAAATGCAATCCCAAGTTTTATTGCAGTAGACACTTCAGGATTTTTCCATGTGTGATTCAAGTATTACAGTGTTCAAGAAACTTGGCTTAGCTGTCTTCCCAAAAATTTTTCCACAGAAGCAATTATTAAGAAAAATTAATTTTTACCATTCTAGCAAAACCCCTAAACCTCAGGGAACCTTGCCAAAAATTAGATAGTCGAGAATGTGGGAACCATGGAAGTTCTTAACTGTTACTCAGGACTCAAGTATATAATTCATGAAAAACGTGGTCATATAATTACCAAGTTATTTTCTAAATTTATCATATGATCCTGGTCCACATAATTTTGATTGAATCTTTTATTTAGTAACATAATAAAGCATCACCTCTCCAAAGTGTAAAGATAATCATCAGAATGTCACCTAGCATAAAACTGTGCAGCATGTCTGAATAAGTCTGCACATCGCATATGATGATTATCCTGAAAGAAAAGTGATACGCCCTGCTTCCTCCCACCATCTCACAGCAGTGGGATGATAAATCTTCAGCCTGTGATGCCACCTAAAAGTGTTAAGTTTGTTTCAATGTTGAACACACTGCAGCAGAAATACCCAAGTAAGTGGTAAGTCTACTGTTTTGTGCAGAGGCATGTTGAGAAAGGCTGCAGAAGTTGACGAGTTGGAGAAAAGACACTCATACTAAAAAGTAAATTAGAAAACAGGAACATTACTGCCTAAAAGAAAGAAGGAGAAAAAAGTTACATCTCCAAAAGCCTTAGCTTCCAATTCGTACAAGACTTCTAACACTTCTTAGAGGGCAAGAATTCAAAAATAGAAAGCAAGACAGACCCACGTCCAGAAGACCAAGGTTCTAGCTCAGTTCTTAAAAAGCCACCTAGTAGGGTTACATTCACAGGAAAGGTTCATCAGATTCAGCGCTCTCTACAGCTTGGAAGAAGCTGTCTCCTGCAGAGACAATAAGCAGCCCATGTTCATTCACGATAGCTTTCTGTCCTTTCTCATGGCAAGACCAGATGCCCATAGTGGCCAGAAAGGTGTATATTGTTTCCAACCATGAGTTATCTTCAGTGGGGGGTTCTTGCTTTTAGAATCAGATATCTGCAATTCAGTCTTGCCAAAGATCTAACGTCAGATGCCAGAAGGGGAAGATTTCTCTTTGGCAGATTTACATGTTCCAGACAAGATTATTTCCTTTTCTGTGTGCTGCAGAGTGATACTATTGCCATTATCTTTTGCATCTCACGTCAGTCATGTGGCAACTCAGTTTGAAAACAGCCAGGGATGCGTGCTCTATCTTTCTACCGCATATTCTGCTTAGTCGCAGTCATACAGGTAACATCAGATATCAGTGCTACTGGCTTTTTTTTACTTCACAAGTGCTATCACAAAGGAATCAATTGACTTGAGCTTGGATCTCGCTGAAGCTGTTTTGTTGCTAATTAAAGGATGGGTTATTTAAAAAAGAAACCTCCTCTTGGGTTTGGCATCATCAGCGTTACTAAACAATGCATATTAAAAATTCAGTCTCCATGAATAATGTAATCAACTTTAATCAGGTGACTTAATATATCTAAATCATATATCAATATGGAGGTTTTTCTATCTGCTTTTTTGGCTTTTGCGCCCTTGGAGATTTTTTTTTCCCAGCAACCACAAAATGAAGAAAACCTTTCTTATTTGTTTCTTAATTAAAATGGAGACTTTCACCTAATCTCTTGATTCCAGGAGCTGGGCTTTAAATAAACATCAAATATTGCAAGGCCCATAATAAAAATAGGGAGAATTGGCAATGCCTTATTGCACAGCTTCACATCCTTTATGCAGGGCCACTTAGGACAAAGATTTGCCTCTAAGATTGTTAGCATTTTTCTTATCAGCCAACTCAAAAGCAGCAGTTTGGCTGACTCCAGTGACTGTGCTGGATTTTTTTATAGTTCAAGGCTAATGAGGTCTTTTTGTTGTAGAATTCTCCTAGCAATTTCTCCACTTCTCCAGTAGTTCATATTCTTGTGAGTTTGAAAGGCTGGAAGTAATATGTTTGGAGTTATACTGCATATCCCCAAAGCATGCCCTCTTATCAGTGACTATGCCTTCTAGAAACCGAAGATGGAAAAGGATGCCTTGTAACCTCCGTGACTTTTGAAATTAGGAAAAAAGTTCCTACAGATACACAAACGCCTTGCCTATGTCATAGGCTGTCCAGTCTAGTTTGTTCGGAATGGCTATTAAAATCACAGCTCATTCACAAAGCAAGCATTAAAAGCTCCAGCAAGCTCTGCTTCCCGTTGCTGCTGCCCTCTTTCTTGGGATCCGTATTACTTTTGCTTAGTATAAGAAGCAGATGTGCAACTACCTCTTCTCTCCTGAATCTGCCTCTGCGTAGGGAATATAACCTCTTCCAGCTTCCCGTCTCTTGGTCCCGCTCTTCGAACTTACTGGTACTCCTTTAGCACTTTAACCCTGGCTGTGATGGCCTGTGATTGCGGAGACATGTTGCTTCTCTTATTCAGACCTTTTGCAAATGAAAATACCGGCCTATAAAGCCATCCATTCCCTGCAGATGGACTCAGCAGAAATTACTTCCTTGCACTTTGGGAAGCCTAGGGCTGGTGGGAAGCTGCGCGGTGAGCACTGAGCGATGCTATAAATTGGCTGTTCAGCGTGATCCTTGTGGAGCAGAAATAACCGGAATCCAGTAACTGCTTCTAGGGGGTGGGATGCAATTGCCACCTTTAACTCGGGGACTGTAACTTCCACAGAGAGAATAATTAACCTTTTACCTTGACTGTTGTTCTACTGAGCTTAGAGACAATTCTCTGTCTTCATCTCTTCCGGCTAGGCTCTCTCCTGACTCCCTTTCTACTGCAGATTTAAAGAAAAATCTGACAATGCATTTTCTTTTTTGTCAGACTCTGCTTCCCTAGCTGGCTGCCTTGTAGTCAATCCTTCTGCTATACTTCTCCCTTTCTATAGCACAAAATATCCTGCAATTTTTTGATTTAGAAAGTAGGATTAAATGAGCTGCATGTATCAGAACATCACACCAGGATCCACCTGCCTTTATTTCTGGAGGTGTATATGAAGTGAAGCAGCACACTTCACAGTTGCTCAGAGAAAACAGGTCTGTGCTGACCTGTAAGAGAGAGAAAAACCAGGTCTGCTTTCAGTAAGACAAAGTGAACCGAGGGTTCCAAAGTCAGATGACAAGCAGTGGCTCTCATGCCATGCAGTAACTCAGAAGTATCAGTGATTGCCCATGCACTTGACAGCAGAGGCAGAATTTCGAATGATAGGCCAGTCTTGAACAGATTGTGGTATACTGAAATTCTGCCTTTCTGAAATTCTGGGTGCTTGTGCGAAAAAGTGGATGTTCATAAAGGAGAAACCACGGGAAAGAAGAAATGCCTGGTAAAAGGATTCAAGTCAGAACAATTATTTTAAACACTTTATGGAGAAATAAAACACAAAGGAAAAAAGCCTGCATCTCTGGCCTTTGACCTTGCTCAGCTCTAGACCAACCTCTTTCTAAAGAGTTTTACCTAATTCTTTCATTTTAAGAGTATTTTGTTCCATGTCTCATACAGAGGTTTTTCAGGTGATCTGGACATGAGTATGACTGTTAATATATTCTGTCTACCAGAACACACTCAGGTGCTAACAGGTAACCTAATGCTTTTTCATACAAATCTGGTTGCCCTGAGGGATGTTGTTCTACTTGGGAACTGGCATGCTGGTGTTCCATTCCAATGCTTTCTCACTGATTTCCATATCGAATTCACTCCATTTATAAGGCAAAATAAGATTTTTCTAACTGCCAGGTCTGCACTTAGAGTATCTGAAAATTGAGCTACATTTTTTCTGCCATCTAGTGCATAACTTGGCTTTGATAGCAACAGATATTCTGAGATCAGGACTGAACTGCAATGTTACTGCTAAAATATGAGAGGACATAGACTATATCTTGCTTTTTCTACAGCTACATTGATTATCAGGCTTTTTAGTAATTAAAAAAAAAATCAAAAAAGTAAGTGGCTGCCATTGGGAAAGAGTTAATACTAGAGTGGTAACCTGCTTCTGACAAGAGGCTATTGCTGACACCACAGAGTAAAAATATACTATTTGTAATAAACGTATCTAACCATGTAATATCATCATTTACCTTTCAAGGCCATGAGATTATCTAAACACAATAATTAGGGCAATCTTCAAATATCACTTTAGCTTGCACAGCAGTTTTACCGGGAGCCTCAGCCAAAGCCAGAGGTCAAAGCAAAGTTTTCTGTTGCTTTGTTAGGCCAAGGAATTAAGTCATTGAGTCAAAGCTGCATATGCATACATAGGAAGTAGCAGACAATTCCTTGCTTTTACAGACTTCCTATCTCCAGCTGTATCCAGCAGCAGCAGAATATTTTCCACTTTTAACATCTTTTCCATAATCAAACTCTATTGTTTGAATTTATAGCCTTTACATATAGCCCTGTTTGTTTGTTTTTTCTGGATGCAACCCATTACTCATATTGAGTGTACTTCTATTTGTTAAGTACAGTCAAAATGCCAGCACCAAGTAATTAGACTGCAAGGAACTACCTGACATGCTGAATGACATGAGCTGATGATCCATCTGGTCGGGTTCTCTCTGCCTAATAAACTGCCGGTGCTTCCATTGCACAGAATGAGAGATGCTGTAATTACTGATTACTTTTCAAGCTGCTCTTCTAGGTTCTTTTAAGCTAGGTGGAAAAGATGGGATTTTCCAGGCTCTGTCTGAAGGAACATAGGGCAGTAGTGCTGGGGAAAGGAACATGAAGAAGGCTTTCTCTCTAGAGCAAAAGCAGGAGGAAGATGCTGAAGGGGAAATGTGCACAAAGAACGACGGTGTTACTTTGGTCGCTGTTGCTGGAGTCTTGACGTGATAAAACGCTCCCTTCGGCAAGGTATAAGCATGCACAGGGTGGCATCGAGCAGCAATCTGTACTAGGGGCCAGGCTTGCTTCTGATTTAATCAGTGGCCATTCTAACACTTTAATTTAGCAGGGACAAGCATCTTCTAGTCTATTAGAAGAACTCCTGGCAACGGCAGCAGTAGCATAGTGTCCCGTGGGACACAAGCCTTATGGGCAAATATTTCCCTCCTATCCTGTACAGCACATTAAAATGCAGAAGATTTAGACGTGCTATGGCAGATACCTGGGCACATAACAGATAGGGCCTGCGGTACAGGTTCCTGTCCTTAACAGCAGATGGCAGTGAAGTTAAACAAATGGATGGAAATAATTCCAGAAATTTGTGTTTTGCCTGCTGGATGGTGTTGCTGCAGAGAGCTCATAGAGCTCCGTGCATATTCAGTCAGTGCAAGGTTCATTTCCAGTGCACAGATCACCCGTGGCACATTCAGGTAGCAGAAAATATTAATTCATCCATAGCTGTTTGCAGTCCAAGTCATGTTTCTTTTGTTTGTGATGTTTTGGGTGATAGAACCAGTAGGACAGATAGAATCTGTTATCATTTCTTTCTTACATCCGTATTTAAAACCTATGCATATCTGAACAGATGAGGATGAAGCTCAGTTTCAAGTGAGTAAACTTTTATTCTTTATTACTTATCTTGTGCTACATCTGAGAGAATGAAGATATATCACCATGGGCTGCTTTAAAACTTTTATAATGCCATTTTTTTTTAACGTCAAAAAAGCTGCTTGAAAGGGTTAATAAGATCTCGGTTTAAAGCCACAAGAACAAAGAGACTGAGACTAAACTTTTACAGCCCTGCCTCACACTTTAAATTAATCTCACTTCTGGTGGAAGGATGGGAGAGGGGAATGTTTGTTTTCCAATTTCCAGCAGGCAAATGATGGAGATGCCAGTATAGATATTTGATTGCAACTTTTAAGTTCCTTGTCTAAATTAAAAATGGATGAAAAGATATTAGGGATGTGTACTTAATGCCATTAATATCTTGGTTCCATAGCAGTATCATAAAAAAAAACTTGTTTGTGGGGTTTGTGATTTCCAATCAGGTGCTTGACCATCAAATACAGTATCTATTTCCCTTATTTACTGTTCAGTGCTTGATCCACCTGAGTAAACCCAGCACGACTCTCCCTCCATCACATACCAAGGTAATTACTCAATCCTGTATGATTATGCAAAGCACAAGAAGAGTGCCTTCCATATGGCACTCAGGGCCCAGATCTTCATTTCAAAACCTGTTCAAGACATTAGCAAGCTCTGGCTGAAGTCCTCAGCTATTAACAGTGCTGATCTGAATGTCAATACTGTGATAGCAGAAGGAGAGGAACCTTTCTTGGCCCCCTCTTTTAGACCATTAATGCTCTGCAACAGAGCTGGACTCTGCAGCCCTGTTCCTAAGAGTCGTATCAAGCCAGAGGGACTGCTCAGAGAAGAGGGCTTCAGGGCTGCTCTCAAGAGTTTGGTTGCCCTTATCACAGCATGCATAACTACGTATTTTCTTTTCAAGCTTATATTTACACATATTATAGTCTGAATATGCTTTTAATCTTCCAGTTTTATTAGAATTTCTCATTAAAAAATGTGCATGACTCCCCAGTAGACATATTTATAACAAGCAAGGGCACAAGTTTCAATCATTTGTGAAGAAGCAGCCTTCTTAATCTGTCAATCAGTCAACGCACAAAATGCACGGAGCATCAATTGCTTTTTAGGTTATTTACTGTGACTTATGTATCTGCCAATAAATCTAAAATACAGGTCAAAGAATATGTAGCTCAAGTAAATCCATAAACGTAGCAGAAAAGCTTCACTAACTACCTCAGATTGCCAAAGCTGAGGTCATTTCCTTGTTGTGAAAAATACTGAGGTCCATAAATTATTTTTATCACCTCTGGGGCAATGCAAACAGTTTCCCACAGATGCTGAAAGTATGATGTGTTTTTTATTTAATATCAGAACACCACTTTTACACAGCTCTTAAAATATGAGGTCCAAGATTCTGCTTCTGCTTTAAGGCCCCAATTCAGCAACATATTAAAACAGATGCTTCGGGTCCTGACATTAAACACGTGCCAAAGTGCTTTGTTGCATAGTCATAGATTGCTGAACTGGAGCCTAAAGGCTAAATCTCTTCCCCATGAAACTCGGAATTTACCTTCCATTTTTCTTCAAGGAAAACAAGGCATTTATTCAAATAGGATAGAAATAAACATTTTAAAGCCTTTGAAAAGACTTGTCTTTCAGAGATTACTGGATGAACAATAGCTCTGGAGGTAAACCTTGGACAAGTGTTGATGTAACATTTTTTGCAGCAGTTTAACCGGTGTTTATTTAAGGTTTAGTGAGCATTGTTTCCATGAAGAAAATAAAAATAGGTTGAACATGTAAAGAACAGAAGCATGAATGGTGAACATCCTACAGAGAACTTTGGAGAAAACACCACTGAATTAACTTACAGTACATTTGTTAAACATGAGCAGCTCTAATAATGACATTTCATTTAACAATGCCCTTTGTCTTTTCAGTTCATCAGTTACCTATTTCAGTAATGAACTGCAGTCATACCATTCTGATTTTCTCCTAATGTAAAGGCTGAGATCACTTCACTTGCAGTGGAGCGTGATGCTATTATTCTGTTTGTGGCTTAGGAAAAAAGCTATAGAATATATCACAATTGTAATTGGCGAACAAATATTAAAGTCTCTGATCGGTAAGGTTACCAATAATTTCGTTTAGCTTTTAATGGGAGCAAGTAAAATTTAAAAAGAAAAAAAAAAAAAAAAGAAAAGAAAGAAATGGTTGAAAATGCTCATCATATCTGTTTCCTGAGCAGAGCAGTAAGTATTCAGCTGGGGAAAAAGATGAGTCACGCATTAAATGTTACTTTAATTTTTTATCAACAGTCCATGCCTAGAACTTAACAGCAACATTTTCAGTTAGAATGAATAATCTCAGTTGCAAAAATAAAATGGAGTTGCCTGCACTATTTAAGGAGGATTTTCTAAAGAACTAGAGGAAGTCAGATTAAGTGGGTAATATCCCACTTCGCACTGTGTAAACACAAGACAGGTAAAAAATACCATAGGTCTACTTGATATGATCCATAAGTCTTACCAGGGGTAATGGAGCCTGCTTTCACTCATTTGCCTGCCTCTTTGGGGGGGTTCTTAAATATCAAAAGCTTTTTCATTGCCTTTCTAGCTGCAAGAGAAACATTTTAACCTGGCTGCTGTTTTCACTTTTCTATTCACCATGATCCATTCAACATATTTTCAGAGCTCACCAAAACCATTTAATTAGCAGAGACTGGTGTTCGGCATGTCATAATCCTTTCCGAACTGAACCAAATCTGCACAATTTACAATAGATCTTTGCAAAGCCACTTTTTACCGTGTGCTGCATCTATAGATCTCTCTCAATTACCCACAGTAAATTTAGGCATTGTACAAGAGCAAATTTTACAGTCCATGAAGAGATGAAGTGAAATCTAGATGAAATTCATTGTGACAGATTCTCAGTTAGTGCCCTGATGTGTCTGTATTACAGAAGATAGACATTCTATTAGCATGGAAGCTCCCATAATGGACTGTGAATCATTTCAGGTAATAGAGATGCCAACTGGAATGACTGAAAAGCACTATTGAATTCCATTAGAGCTCTTTGTTTTTAAATCAGTCATTTCTTTGCGAATATCCAACTATATACTTCTTGACCCTAGCTGAGAGTAATAATTGTGAACTAATATTACAAAACATTAATCTGAGTTACTGTTCAATTAATGTTTCTGTTCGAAGGTTATTTTTATGCTGCAAATGTGAAGGAGACTGTGGCTTGTATTACAAATATGTATTTGGACTTGAGCTACTGCAGAAAGCAATTTTCAGTTATATTTCTGTCTCCACTGTATTCAGTCTCATCTCATTAGCTGTAAAAAGACTCAGGTATTGGCTTTTCTTTCTCTGAAGTCATCCTACCAGAATAAAATAACTATAATCAACAAATCTATAAAGATAAACATTTTTATAAGGGATGCCACAAATAGTCTTCTTTCATTTAGGTGCTTGGTTAATTATCAGCAAAATAACTAACACCATATCCTGTTACCTAAACAGCCCCACCTTATCTATCAATCATGTATGATTTATCAGACTTGATAATTGCCTGGATAATTAACACAGAATTTAGGTTTACTCAGTGTGCTGAAACCTCAGAAATGCCTGCATAATTGCCATTTGTGTAGTAGATGAAGTTATGAATAATTCTTTTTCACATAAAAATGAAGGCTGGATTGCAGGCAGTGCGTATTTCCTCACCTACTGCCATTAATGCAGATATCATGTCACACAAGTGGTATGGCATTGTCACACTTTAACTATATGTACATAGTTGAAGTAATTAAAATACATATCTATAAAATAAGGAAAAAATCTTTCCCTTTGTTTGTAAGTACTGCATGTTTCTTTCATGAGGAATTACAGAAGGAAGATTGAAGGAAAATTAGTCTATTCAGTACAGTGGCAACCGGATTTGAATCTCTGTGATATTCTCACATAAATCCTTTGGGAAGACTTTAAAAAGAGTAGGCTCTATATCTTCTGTCTATGATCATCTATTTTCACATCAGAACGAGCAACATTATCCTTATATGCTGGAGTATCTGTGTCTACAGCTTGAAAATGAGACTCTCCTTAATGTTGTAATGACAGGTGTAAGATTAACTTTGTTAGGTGTCTAGCCACTCATGCAAACTAAATTAAATTAATGGAACAAATTTCTCTCATAATTAAGATAAAAATTCATGTCAGCTGTAACCTTGCTGTACACTAATTATATACAAATGATTTATCATCTGCTTCGCCCAGAATATTAATCCTCAACTCATTGATAACTGCAGCCAGTGTTAAGAGATGAGAGTTGATTAACTATGACACATTGGGCGACCACAGTACCAAGAGCCTGAACAACCAGTGAAACCAATAATCTTCAAATAGCACTTCTTATTTAAAAACACATTCCTATGGAAACAGATGCATGTTTAATGAGGGATACGGAGATTATTTCAATAACGACTGATATTGGAACAGTGGGCAGAACTAATCAATAATAATTAAGCCCTTAGCCTGGTTAAGATATGGTTCTATAAAGCAGGTTATATACACATTAGTGAGATACTAGTCCTGGCCATGTTACATATAATGTCTTCATGCATTGCTGTTACTTATTTATTTTTCCCACTGCAGAAGGTATTGCATAGTTTACACATATTACAAAACCCATAATCTAGATTTGGCTCCCACCAGCTCTAATAAAATTAAGAAGAAACTGATGCTGCCAACAGTCCTTTGAAAGTCCAAATGGAAAGTCCTGTGAAAATTATGCTTTGGGAAATGTTGCCTCTTTATGAAAATGTTGTTCTACAGAAAAACCCACAACCAAAACAACAGACAAAACCCAACAACTCTTGAAGCATTATCTGTTAAGCAGGACACTGTTTGATCTTTTGGAATATGACATTATACTTTTACTTTAAATGACAATTACTAAAATTAACTTGTGAAACCTTTAAGAAAAAGCTATTAGGATTTTTTTTTTTTTTTTTTAAATAGCTGAAATGTATTTTGGGGAATATTGTTAGTTAATAATGTATCCTTTAATGAATGAAAAAATATGAAAAATTCCAGACACGTTGAAGATTTACAGGTTTAGGTTTGGGTTTTTTTGGTATTAATTCTGTCTCCCCAGGACAGCTTTTTTGTACTAATTGCTCACTGAGACTCCAAGAATCCCTGTCAGAATGAAGAAAAAAACCCCAGTCTTGTACCTAGGCATTAATAAGGCACAACCAGCAAGCTGGATGAACTAAGTAACGTTGCTGTAAATGAATTCTTTTCCTGAAAAGTTGGTGTGTCTGAAGGCGAGTTATGTGTGGAAAGGAAACCTAATTGCTAATATAAAACTGAAGGCAATTACAAAGTTGACACAGAGAGTGAACCTGTTATTCACCCTGTAAGCTGGGACGAGCCGTGTGAAATACTGCTCAGTCTTGGGCGTAGGGACATACAGCCTGGTCTTCAGCGAGTACACCGATGGCCAAGAGAGAGGTTCCCAGAGCTACCCTCCTAACCAGGCAGCGCCACCACAACTCAAAGCTTTGCTGTTGAAGTGCTGTGATTCTAACAAAAAGGAACAAAATCCAAGAAATTAGTTCCTATCCTATGGCTGCTCGGTGACTGGATTTTAAGAGACCTGACCCTTCTCAGTCTGCTAATTTCTAGTATGAGGACACCTATTCCTTTGGAAGTGGAACAGCTTATTTCACATAGCCTACACCAGGATTATGTTTTAAATATGAATTTGAGCCTTTTCTTGAGCTCACATGTTCCTTGACATCCACTCTGCACCTGGCTGAACACACAAGTGCTCCTGTATAGGTAGCTCCAAAGCTTGGCTCGGATGAAAATTTGAGCTCCTACTACTGACTATAGAGCCAGCTGCATGCCAGCCCACCGCAGAGACGGGCTGGACACAACAGATGGTGTGGTGCAGGTTTGTCAGTGCTTTGTAGTCACATGGCGGGCTGGTATCGAGCAGACAAACCAGACTACCCTCTAGAAATACTCAGGATTGCACACAGCCTGAGCTTCAGCTGCCCAGAGAAAAAGAACCAAAATACCAGAGTCCAGCCATCCCCGCACTGGCAGTCTCGCCACATGGATGACAGATCACAGGCTGCTTTCTACCTGCCAGCAGAGACCCAGCTTCTCAAAACATATTTGAATCACCAGCCTAGGAAGTAAATATTCCGTTTCATGATAATGGTCCTTTTCAGCTTCCAGTCCCATGAGGGACTTCCTTTTTTTTTAATGTTTGTCTTCTGTTCTTCAAAAGAAATTAAATTCCCACTTAAATGAAAAAGAAAACTATGAACTTTATGGGAAATAAAAAAAAAATCAAACATTTCTTTCTCTATGTTTCTAGCTATTTCAGGGCTAATTGCCTTTGAATTTGTAAACGCAGATAATGAGAAGAATCATATGTATATGCAAAGCAAGTCAAGTACTTGATATCCAATTTAACTCAGAGTTGGATATCAACTTTAAATAAGCAAAAAGGCCATAAGTTTTTTCATCATCTTATCCTTCGGGGATACATATCTGCTACGAACCTAATCAACTACAGTACATTGCTGATCCTCTACGCCAGTGCTAATGAATGAACATTTACGTAGCAGAACAGAAATGGATCATCAGCACTGCAGGCTTGATGTGGGGACCAGACATTGCCCTACACATTTCTGTCAAGATTCAGTGGGTGCCAAAGTTTTTGTGTATACTGCCTTTCAGGTTTTTGGGATCACAATAGGGAAGCAATCAGCAGTAAAAATACATTATAATGAAAGCATAAAATAAATTCCTCATATAAAATGATTTTTCTGAACAATTTTATATGTGGTATGGCATGCAAACCTTCACCTACCAATGCCAACAACATCTGGTAAGTAGGTGAGCTAGCCTATGTCCACACCAGACACATGCACCAGTGGACTGCACCAAAGCAAGCATGTAACAGCCACAGCAGACTAGATTGTACTGCAGTTTTCAGAAGCACCCTTTCCGGCAAAGCAAGTAGCAGTTCCCACCAATGCAATGGTCCCATTCAACACTTTGGCCCTACAGCAAGTCGGATTATGTAGCTGCTCTGGTGGTCGGAGTATGTTGCAGCTCAACAGTAGCTACTGTTGCTTNCCCAAAAAAAAATGTAGCTTTTTTTTTTTTTTTTTTTTTTTTTTTTTTTTTTTTCCAAATAAAGAAATCTAGGCATGAAAATAGCTGCCTATCTTTCTAGAGCATATAGGAATTAATGGACCAATTTCAGGGGAAACACCACTGTGGAAAGCAGTGGCACTCTTTGCTCGGGAAAAGAAGTGAACTCAAAAGAAAGTAGCACTAGTTAGAGAGAAGGCATGCACATTTAGCGTATCTTTTCTAGCAGAAGCTCAGCATGAACATTTGGCAGTGATAGTGCCTAAATCCAGCTTTCTGGGAAAGGCTAAAACAAGTCTATATTGATTAGTGCTACTTTGGCTAACTGCTCAAGGTAGGAATTAGGAACACACTGGTAGCCCTCATTGCTACCAGTTAGAGCTACAGCTGATAGACCTAAATTTGCTCATACTGACACACAAAAGCAAATACACCACCTTCTACAGAGTTCCTCCAGTTTAACAGGCACAAGGAGAAGCAGATGCCAAAAAGAGATAGTGTGTTCTTGTCCTAAATCTCTTTTGCACAATGAATTAGCCTTACCTCGAGCATCTTCTGCCCTCTTCACTCAGAGTAACAAGTAAAAAGTGGGATTATGCACTGCCATCTGACTTCCCCAGCACTATCACTTCATTGCATTGATCAGGCTCTGCAAACAATGCAATTATTTCAGAGGAGAGTGCAGTGAGCCCTAGTTTTGCTACTTCCACTTATTACTGAGGAGCATCAAACTACCCAGCCATTTTCCTGCAGCCATCTTTAAAAAAGGCAATGATCTCAATGTGCTGCTAACCTAATGAGGGCTGTGTGTGACAGAGTCGTAGATACATTTTCTCACTAGCCTAATGAGGAAAGTGACAGACAGTGAAACAGTTCACACTTGAGTAATTTTCTAGTCATCAGCAACCACAGTGTTCATGGTAGCAGAAGCCAGAGAAGGGACAGAGAGATATACAATAAATACACACTGGCTCCATTGGTCAGAATAAGTTATCACTAGAATAGAGGTCTTGGGGCAAACTCCCTTAGGAAATTCAAACAAAAAGAGTCAATTTAAGGCATCTCTAGCAGTGCATTCAATTAAAATTAAATTTAAAAAGTAGGATCAGCTGTTGGGCTGTTAGGCCACCTGCCCAAAGGAAGAAAAAAAATTAGAGGTGTAACGAACCTTTACTCCCAATGTCTGCAAGCTGCTCGCAAATGACTGAATAGTACCGGCTTCTCACAACCATCCGTTCAGCACGAAGTCCACTTCTCCTTCTTTGCCTCCTACCCCAAGAAGGAGGAAACTAGCAGCAGATAGCTCATTATCCATATTGACAGCAAGCGTTTGCATGAAAAATGCTTCCCTTCTTACATTTTTAACATACCGGCAACTTCTTCCAGTGAAATTGTTATTTCTCAAGGGAACAGTGCTATGAGCCGAGCCTTGGAACATCCACTGGCACAGGCTCCAGAATTGATACCATGAGGAAATAGCAAAAGCTGTGCAGAGCTATGCAGTTCTCCAGGCAGTATGTCACTGCACCCCAGCACTTCCCACTGCCCTGATGGCCAGGTACAGGAGTGGAGAAGAGACACAGCCCAGGTGCAAGGGAAGGAGCCCTTCCCAAAGATGGGAAAACCAACTGGTCCAAGGAGAAGTGCTTCACCTGTCAGTGGCGTGATCTAGGTCTTGAAAGGAAGAGATGCCACTCAGACGTTCTTATCCCTTCTTGATCCCTCTCCTTGGATAGTGCAGTTTTTACCAGTGACAAAATATCGTGCCTGCCTCCCTTCCTTCTTCCCTCAGATGAAGAGAGAAGACATTTGATGCTGCTGGGACAAATAAAGCAGCAGCTGCACACAGTCCACCCACCTAACCCCAGAGCTGTCCCTCTGTGAACTGGCCTGACTCTCTAAGCAGAAGGGATGTTAGGAAATGAATAGTCTCATGGTTTCTCACCTGGAACCTTCTGCTGTGGCCCCTCCTGCCATGTGTGGGAACCAACACGTGGGCAGAGGGACAAGCCCTGTTAACTTTCTAGCTGTGCTGGAATCACTTCATGGAGAGCTGTGGACATACTTCAGAGGTGCAGCAATTTGGTATGGCAGAGCTCATGCTGCCTTTCCAGATCTGACACTGTTCTGCAAGGAGCAATGATCTCCCTTGACGATTCAGCAGAGCTCCACATAGCTCCTTCCTTGAGCTGCTCTGTGGGAGCTGGATGATGCCCAAAATGCCTAAACTCACCTGCTGCACCAGTCACAGCCTCAGTATATGGGGCTGTTGAGGCAAGTACATGGGCTAGGGGGTGGATCAAAATACCTTCCAATGATCACAGCAGCAACAAATGAGCCCTTGTGCAATTAAATCCTACCCTGCAAGAGCAGTCTATAACCCCCAGACAGAGCACACATCGCAGTCTCTTCCACGGAGAGCAGAGCAGCTCTCTGGCAGAGCTTTTGCATAGTGTTAATTAGCTAATTCTGACAATCACCCCATAAGTCATTTCTGCCCTAGCTTTGCAGACTGGTGGGGAAGTGAAGGACTTGCCAGGAATCACCAGAGGCACAGATGCAGTTAGCCAGGAACCAAACTCTTCTGGGCTCCGGTCCTCAGCTTTGGCTGCTCAACCAAAACCTGTGTATCAAAGCTCACTATGAGCTTGGATGAACTGTTGTTTTCTCTGACATTTCTCCTTGTGTGTGTGAAAGCATTCCCTTTGGCTTGTGACAGAAGGCCTGCAGTTCAGGAGGTGACTGGGCTCCAAGTCAACCGCCTCTGTTCTTCTACCACGTCTACTGCGTCTGCTACTGCTTCCCTGTGTGACCTAAGGCAAGGCATTTAAACTCATTGCACCACACCTGTCATGTTGAAAGAACCCAAAATTGCTTCTGAAATGTTGTTGTGGCAGTGCAGCACAGTGTAGTGCAGGGCAGTGCAGCTCAGGGCTGTGCTCGTTTGTTCCTGGTTGGCTCCGGACCTAGGTGCCCTGGTCTGGACTTTGTGCTCCACTGAGCTTCACTCTACTTCTGGCCAGTCAGGCATCCCTTGACCACATCCCACACACAAAGCAGACACGCACAGCCTGTGTGTACTCTATTTTCTTCTTTTTAAAAACACAAAAGCATGCAGCCAGTGTAAATCTGAGCAACCTGGGGTGCGTCTTCCTCTGAGTTGCCTAACAGAGAGGACTGCAGGCTCTACCGCCGTGGCACAACTGGTGCAGCATTTGGGCTTGACTTACAGCTGGGAGTAAGACAATAAACACTGAGATTTTCTAAAAGGCAAAAGGGAGTTAGGTGCTTATTTCTCCCTGACTTTCACCAGGGTTCAGCATTCAATTCATTTAGGCTATTTTAAAGACCCCTGTCTAGAAAAAGAAACTGGCTTTTATGGGCACAGCACAAACATTAAACTACTTTGAATAACTCTCCATGTGGAACTGTTCATGTGCAATAAAAATGGCAGCGTTTTCTGGTATAAATAATCATTTGTTTCTTGAAATCATAAATCTTTCACTTCTTGAATTATTTGGATGTCAGGGGATGAACTGTTAAATCTATATTTAGTATCTAACTCAAACCTGCCTGGTTTTCGGAAGTACTGCACGCTCTTCAGAGGGGAGAACTTGTACCTCAGATCCCTTGGATAAAAGTGCTTAAATTTGAACTTACATGCTTACATTTAAAAACTCCACCCAATGCTTAAGGGTAATCCTCTAAGGAAAGTTAAAAACTGTTCTGAGCATTTTCAAAAATTATACAGTGGAAGGCATTCCAGCTGGAAATGTGTTTTAACTAATTTTTCATAAATGTCTTCCTTCTCGTAAAATTCTGTCTTGCTCATCACAGATGTCCTGGAACATGATAGCTCTGGTTATGACAGCCATGCACTGGATCACCAATGGAGGCAGGGAGCGAAGAACCAGTTGTGTGGGGGAAACCAGCCAGTTGCGTCAGGCAAAAGGGGCATCGGGACGGGAGAGAGCCCGTGGTGCAGAGCTGCAAAGGAGAGATGTACTGCCCTCATGGTGGGAGATGGGAGATGACAGCACGCTGTGTGATCCTCACCATCAACATACTGGATTTGACAAGTCTGAATACCAGTAATCTAACTGCAGCCCAGGTGATTTTAATGTCCTGAATGCCATTCTGACTGTCTGCATAAAAGTTTGCCCCAGTCTAGATATGGTGCGGCATTTTGAGGTGGGCCTTAGTGAAACTGTTCCACTCCCTGCGTATAGATGGACACACAGAATCTGCCAAGAAAATGTTCAGCCAACCAGGAAGTGTCAAGAGGATTTTATATAGGAAAAAAAAGATTTGAAGAAATGCAGTGGTTAAGTCAATGTTCATTTTACTTTGTAGTTCACCTTAACTGATCCTGTATGCGAGCCAAAACCCCCGAGACAAGAAATGTGTGCAAAAGATATAAACCTGTAAAATGGTGGGACAAATAGCTTCTCTTCCTCTCGTAAAATGAAACAGCAGCTACTTATGAAAAGAATCCACGTGCCAAATCTGTAAATACGCTCTACCTCTTTTTATGCTGCTGCTATAATTAATGTAAGAACCTTTAAAATTCCTATCTGATACTTACACTTGTTATAGCAACATATTTAATTCCAGAGCTACATCTTTTAGCAGATTCTTTTACTTCATTCAAATTACTAATCGTTTAGATTCTCTCTGAAAGTCTTTCCTCCCTCGCTCCCCATGCATGCTTAACCTAATTAACTATAAATGAGAAAAAATGCTATTCACATAAAAAGAAAATGTTAACCTATAAATTATCCAGTGCTCCCTCCTGAGGCTGGCAACGCCTCTCGCAGAAAAGCTCAAATCTTGGTGCAGTATTCTTGGCTTCCTATCCAGCTTCTGCCACCCAAAATCATTTTATACAACACATTACTCTGCCATTTTGTACATCTGGCAACATTTGCTGATACTAACTCCTCTCCCGTGTTTTCAAGATTACACGAAGGAGGATTTCCAGGATGATTAATTGGAGAGAGAAAATCATTCCTTTACATTTCAAGGAACATTTGCAGAAGACTAATGGTCATTTATGGAAATATGGCCTCTTTATACCCATTACTGTCTTCCAGTGCTCCCTGTGGGTCATACAATTAACCACCCATTTGTGTTTCTTTGCTGCCGCCATCCCAAGTCCTCTCGGTTGTCATCATCAGTTGAAAATCTTCTGCTCTGTCCCAGCCAGATCAAAAGCCCACTCAGGTCTGTGGGACTGAGCCATCTAAGGGACAGGGTCTTGCTCTATGTGTTTCTCCTCAAAATCCACTTTTTTTCCAAAGGTTCTCAACTGCACTCTGCCAAATTCCACCCTGAAAAGCTTTTCCAAATGTATTTGTAAATCCAAATAAAAAGTAGAGAGATACAATTCTTTATTTTCCCCATTCTATTCCCATGCTTTTGTGACTTTATTCATCTTGCTGTCCAGTGGTGATGGAAAATTTGCTGTGCCTAGCACAATATTTTTCTGATCCATACCTAGCGCTCCAGAGCACTCTAGTATCTTGTTGTCATTATCGTTACCTTTATTCATAATAATAAAATTCATCTCTGATGAAACCTGACATAATGGATGCCTGTCCAGTAACATGACAAACATGTGTCCAGGTACCAGGTGACCTCACAGGCACCACCAGGGATGCTGGGGCACAAGCAAAGACTAGCAGTAGGCACTTCTGGGGAAAATGACCTCTCCATCACATTTTCCACGGTTCCCTGCTGCCTGCCCCTATCTCCCTGCCACTGCAGGTCTTTGTGTCAGAGCCCTGAGGGCACTAGTAGGGCTTAATGGCCAATGGATTAGTGTAACACAGTATGTTGCCCCATTTTTTTCCCTTTTGACAATGAAAGCAGACAGTGCCTGGGCAACAGACTCTTACTGGGACATTTTTGTACACTTTTTCTTGGAATTGGCATCTAACCAACTCTTGGTTTAACTAACCACCAATCCCATCACGCTGCTCAGTGTATACCCCTTGCTGCTGTCTGTGAGCTCCAAAACAGCTGTATGTTAAACTGGGAAGGGCAGGGTGCTTATAAATGAGCTAGGAAGTACAGGTTATCACACATGAATGGAAATCTTTTGTTTCCTTATCCGATCATTATAGTGTCTCACTTTGATTTAACAGAAGATTAAAAAAAAAAAGTACATACATGTTCAATAAAAGGCATAGTGCTATCGAACTATGCACATGTAAGTTGTATTAATGATTGACAATACCATCCACGTAACAAGCCTGGGGCCAGGAAATGACTTCTCGGTTGTTCCACATCCGTATAACATGAAGTCTTCTCTGTGTGACCTGAAAATAAGGAAGATCATCCCAAGGACTGAAGCACATGCCAATGCTGCCATCTCTGCTCCCTGCCAAAGGGCTGCAGCCACATCCCTTGATATCTCCTGTATCCAGAGTTCAGACACCACAAGTAAGCCGATATTGTTTCAGATGATGTCCGAGTTGTTCACACAATGCTGGTCCCAAGCACGAGTAGTGTTGTCACCTTCTGGTGGAGATGGCTGATGCCTAGAACAACCTCTCCTTCCAGAGAGGTAAAAGAATTACAGCAGTCAGCCAACACCAGGGATGGGTATGTGTTTATATCTGTGCTTTGTTACAGTTTCCTTTGCTATCCATGTAAATTGTTTGACATATTTTATGAATCACAAAATATCAACACTAGGGTTTTTTGCCCATGACATCAGAAGAGACCTCCCCAAGCACAGAAAAAAATGAAGAGAGAAAAAAGGAGAAATGAGGACAACACTGATAAAAGCACGGAGGAATGCTATATCAAAACACATTAAGTTAAAGAAGAGACAAACTGCTTATCTGTCCATTCCCAATTACCTGAAATTTTCCCCACTTTGATGGCGCTTGGTCACAAGCTGAGAAGAGATGGGCCCTCCAACTGTGCAGAGACAGACTCGTACTGAAACAGGAAAAAGACATATAGCCTACTTGCCATTCCTGAACACAGTAAAAAGAAATGGAGAGAGGTAAAACTCAGGAACAAACTATTGGCATTTTGCTTTAGCTTTCTAGATAGCAAAATCATCAAGACATGGGTTTAATGAGTGTGTGTGCATTATGTGGTTCAGGAAACACTGTTGCCATTACACAAGTCAGTTGAAAGTATTGTAAGTACACCAGTCTGCTAAAATACCCTTATTAAACATGTATGTAAAGTTGAGGAGATGATAATGTCATCCAATCTTTTCTTATTTTAACATTGCTTCAGGATGATTTACACACTTTAGCAGAAAATGAAAAAGCTGTTCCACGTACGTTCACTCAGATTTTTACCTTAATTTTCCCACAGGAAGCCCCATGCTCTTTTCTGTGGTCACTCAGAAGACTGACTCGGCACCTTGCAGACAGCCCCCCATCAAACCTACCCCCCCCGCTTCTCTCCCCACAACCTCCCTCACGGTTCATACCTGCATTTCATGTTCCCCGGTTTCCTCCTGTGCCACATCCATTTCCTTTCTCCTATTTCCCTGCCAAGACACTGAGCGCATCCCCACAACCCCTCACCAAGGGAGCACCAGCCAGTCCTGCGATTTTCCACGAACCCCCTGCTTCCAATGCCTGCACAAATCCTAACCACTTACTTTCCTGTTCGCTGCTGAGAGCCCCTTTCATCAATGGGTTTGCAGGAATACAACTGCTAGGAATTTTAGTTAATTGGTACTAATTATAGTTAACTGTAATTAGGGGCACATTCACAGCGGGGAGGTAGGGCTGAAGGAGGAGAAATAGAATTCAGTACGCTCTCAACTCTGTACACACACTTAGCTGAGCAGGGTTAATAAGAGTATCAGTCTGGTTCCCAAGCACACAAGAGGTAAATAGAAGCCATTTTTCATGTTTTATTCTGCAGAGTACAGTTTTACCATGGCCCGTTTTACAAGTGAGGTAAATGAGTCATAGAAAAAGCAAGTAGCTTGACCAAGGCTTTGCAGTAAGACGTTGGCAACATAGAGCACTGGTGTAACTACTTTCCAGCCCACTTGATCCTCATGAGAACAAAATCTTGCATGATTATTATTATTACTACTACTATTATTATTACTGTTGCTGTGTAATAGCTACCCTCATCTCCAGCACCAGAAATTTTAGGCTAAATTGTGGCACAGCTGCACAACTGAATTTTAATTAATCAGTCCCTAGTCCACGATTAGGGGAACAGAGAAAGAAGAAAATATCCGAGAGAAAATAAACTTCTGTCAGAAACAAAAATATTATTTGTGAGGCTAATGTCCTGCATCAATTTACAATTGATAAGATTCAGTAAGCAGCAGTGGAAACGTATTAGAAAGTCTATTAGGAGACACTTAGGTGAATATTGTGTTCCAACCTTTGAAATCCAAGCTGTGCTTTAAGATTGTAACTATCTTTTTGCTCCAGAACAAAAAAAAAATTTGAAAGGCACGACTATTAAGCAAGGATAAAGGTTGAGTCATAAGCAAATGTCATGTTATAGATTTACCTACCAACAAGGAGCCAGCAGGGTTCAGGTCAGAGGTTAATGAAAGACATCCAAAGGTCATTCAGTGATTATGTGAGAGCATGAGTTTAATAGGGCACAGGGACGACAGACACTGACAGAAGATTTATACCAGAGGTGATGACACTGCTACGAATACTGCTGATAAAAAGAGCCCCAATATCGGACTGAACAGAATGATGAATGGCGCACACGTCTACTCACACTTCTCATTATAAGCTCCTTCACTCATGGTGGCACTTAGCGGCGTTTATTTACTGTGGTTTGATGGTACTGAGCAGAAGCACAGTATATCTAATACTTTAAATGTAGACTTGCCATATAAAAATGAAACGAGATAAGATTAGACCATTGAATAATTGCCCAGCTTTCCTGCAGAGATTATATTCACTAGTGCTAACATTATTTTTTCCCTAATGTTCTAGTGTACGAACAGCTCAAGTGAATTAATTTTCTAAGGCAGAAGGTCAAAGGAAAATAACTGATAAGCATTGTGCCTGCTATAGAATATCACTTTACAATATTCTCGCCTCCTCATTTGTCAGATAGAGAATAAGAGATAATAGAATAAAGGTATATAAACATATTTTTCGTCATGCCATATTTAGTTTTAGTTGTCCCAAGTGCTATTTTTCCTTGTGGCTATTGGTAGGTAGAAGATCAGAGAAGTCAGCCAAAAATGTCAAATAAAAAAAAAAAAAAGAAAAAAAGAATAAACCTTAGGACCAAAACCAAGGAAAACTGAGACCTGATGAATAACATGCACTGCACCAAGAAACTCCTTTTCAGGCTGTTATATATTTATCAAACCACTGGAGTGTGAATTCTATGAATAAGTCTTATCATCTTCCAGGCAGCAGGCACAATAAAAATTAGAACTACAGAAAATTGTGGGTATTACAAAAGGTTATTTCTATCAATTCATACGTATCTGTAGATGGGAATGTCACAGAAGAAAGTTCTGTATGTCTTCCCACTCGTACCTTTGCCCAGAGATGGAGCAGTACTGCATGATGTCATATTTAACATTTAGTTGGACATGGAGCAACATAAATAAATCCCAACTCAACCAAGAGAAGTTGTAAATATCGTACGTAATTTTAAGAGGTGGAGAGATGTAACATTCTGAGCATAGACTATCATCACTCTCCAAGATAGTTCATTTAGTTACCTCGTGTGTGCTACCATTATTACTACTTCCAAATACAATAAATCTATATTTTATACCATATCCATCTTGTGGTACCTGAATGTCTCCCGTGTAATAGAAAAGGGAAGGAGCCCCAGAAATGCATTGTTATTATTATTTCTGTCATTATTGTTTATTGTGGTCCACAATGCAAGTACTAGTTTCACAGAGGTCATTTGCGTAAGCAATGGCTTATTACAAGAGGTTCACAGTCTGGTCCTAGAAATATTGCAGGCGTTTCTAGGTGTCACAATTATGCTGCATCTTGTGCTCACATGTAATGAAAAGATGCTGCCTCTCCCAAAGAGCTTGCTGTCCCACAGGTCTTCCATCTTAAAAAAAACACACATGAAAACTCTCTTAGCTGATTCCTTATGCACAAGTTTTCAAGAACCAATTTCTTGAAAAAAGGCCAGTGCATCCAGGTGACAGACTCTAGCCACTTGCTGACTCTCTAAGGAATGAAATGTGAGTATTCAGAGAGGGAGGTAGTATTCCCAATACACTTTGGAATAATACTTCCCTGTAGAAGAAATACGTGATAAACTGAAAAAAAAACAAACCCTACTTGCATTTCAGAAAGAAAGAAATATTTCCTGGGTTACCTTGAAAAATCACATATTGCTATCTAATATCTGGAGGGCATCTGAAGGTTCAGTTGATCCGTCAGGGTAATGGACCTCTTAAGGACTCCAGAAAACCAGATGTCCGGCAGACGTTGCTGAAGTGTCATGTCTAGTTAATAGAGAGGATTACATCACTTATACTTCTGCTTGACTAGGAGAACCGAAAAAAAGTAAGTGTAAATAAAACCTCATCCCTGTGCAGCACATGAGACCTATGCACTGTATAAGCCAAACAGGAACATGAGTGGTGCTGGCTCTGTACCAGGCTTCTGCAATACGCTAAACTCCAACTTGAGTGGAAAAAATGTCTTTTGCTACCATACCACCAATTTATACCCCTAATATGAGTCACAGACTAGCCATTTTTAGCACTGATTGTCAGTCATCTCTTCCAGCTATTCCCAGAGCAGATGGACATATATACATTTTTGTTTAAAGGACCTCACCTGGTTTTCCAGTGTTTTTCAAGTACTGTAGAATAATTTACCAGAAATACAGTCAACCAACATTTTCCAACAGCAGGGTACTTACTAATCTCTGAGATCTTGGTACCCACATTCCCCTTTGGAAAAAATAATGTAATCATTTTTTTCTAACAAAGCTTTACACTGGGCTAATCATTAAAAATCAATAGAACTATATGAACAGGGCCATGCCTCCATTAAAATACAATGTGGGGTACACTCAGATATAGGAAAACAGATGAAAAGGCAGGAGGCAGAATGTTTTTTCTTTAAAGCTCTGGAGTCATCAGTGACATGCTGTCATTCAGCATGTTTTATTGCCTACTTGAGTCAAATGAATAGAACGGTCTAATGGAAGCCACAGTGTTTCCAGATAGACAGCGTATTTGTTACTGAGGCAGACAATAAAATGTTAGTAAAGCATCTGAAGCGTCTCTACACCAAATGGGAATGAGATTTCTTATTTATGAATAGGAAAAATAAAACTTGAACGACACTCCTTATTTATTATGCAGCAAAAGAGAAAGCCAGGGCAACTGAAATTCTGCTTACAGAGCAAATAGAAAATGTATCACTTTTCTAGCACAGGCACAAGAGACCAAGTTTCATCTGAAGATATAAGATGTAAGATCATCGGTGGTTATGAAGGTATGATCACTTTTTCTGAAGCAGCAGAAATTCACTGATGACAAAACATTACTCATTTTGGCCCATGTTCTGGTTACAAGCAGGTCAAACTACTTCTGAAGTCTCTAATAATATATAGCTAAAATTTCATAACTAGAACAAAACATGATCTTTATTCTGCTGCACCACAGATGCCGGAAAAAGCTGAGCTAAGAGTCAAGAAATTGTATAAGCAGATTACTCTCAAAAAGACCATTGCCTTAAATTCCCTCATTTTTTATAATATATTTGGCAACTGACACATGGCTTTGAATTTATTTGGAATGGAAGATCTTCACACGACTCTCAGGAAGCACACTTGAGAAAATGACAGTGAACTGCTGAGAAGTTGGTGCCCTTTTGCAAACTAATTACATTATTTGGAGTCCAGCATCTACCCTGGAGATCCAAACTCAAGACAAACTAATTACCAGATAATCTAATCTGCTGGATTTAGATCAAATCTCTGTAAGAACTGATTGCTAATTATATGTATATGCATGTATATACGTGTGTATTGGTATGGACAGTATTTTTACTCTAACATTCTCTATGAATTTAATTAATTTAGTTCTTGAAAAAGCTTTCTTTGAAGAAAAGCCAGGAAGAAAGTATTGTGACAACAGCCATAAATCCGCAGCAGAAGGTCTGCTGGGTAAGTAGCACGGTGCACAAGTTGTAATATTTTTCTGTATTTAAAGTATTTGCGTTCGCTTTGGGTACGTGTGTTTATCTTTATGCAAGTCCTGGCCTGCTCAGAGTACTTCAATTCCCGGGTAATGGAAATACCATCAGAAGCCTGAATCTCATCATCTTTTTTCATAAATGAATCAGTGGAGCAAAAAGAAGAAAAAAAAAAAAAACAACAAAAAAACCCACTAGGAACAATCCAAACACAAACACAATACTGAGATTTTATTTGTCTCTCAACAATGTGAAGGCCAAACTCTTTACTGGGGTAAATTTACAACGCCAGCAGAAATTCAGGTCCAAAACATGTAGCCTAGGAGTAAAGGGATACGGTAAAATCCAGGAGCCAGTTTAGGCTGGTCGTAGTTCAGTGATCCACATCAGCAATGCAGCTGGGTACATACTTTTTAGTACATGTGAAGTCCTATATACTTTGGTTCAATTTTTGTGTAACAAGTCTACTAAACCAGATAAGAATTAAAAAACTCCTCCTCATTAAACCATCTTAAACCTTCCTCATTAAACCTTAAACAGTATGTAGAAGAGAACTAATTCTGTCAACAGATCCATCTGCTGCCACATTAAACCAGAAGTTCAGAAGGTTCATGCCCGATGTTCTGGTTGTAGCATCCAATCTTACAGAACACAGCTAAATCCCTGCTTTCATCAGAAAAGGACAAGTTGAAGCAGTAGCCCAGAAACCCAGGACAGCCTAACAACTCTTTGCTGACACTAACTGGTGGGTCACTACAGAAGAAAGAGACAATTCTTTCTATTTTCACAAAGATTATAGCCAAAGCAGTAAAACAATAAGGAAGGAGGAAAAGGGTTTCAATCTTTTAGGCCCGAAAAGTCTATGATATGAATTCCATTATATTATTTTTTATTATGTTCTTCTGTCTTGTTTCCTTCTCCAGCATGTGGCTCTCCAACGTTGCCTCTGTGATTCTGCAACTCAGAAAACAAATCCTAGTACTGACTCAGACAATAATTAATTCTTCTTGTCTTTTGATAGCTTCAGGGAATGTTACATGGAGTTGGTTGCTCCATTTACCCCTGTGTTCCTTGCACAATCAGGTTGCCAAACACCAGACTTCACCAGGAAGAGCACCGGGTCTCGCTGCTGGTGCCTGGATTGCAACCTGCCTCTTGCTCTAGGACCTGGCATTGCAGGCTGTGGGTGGGCCACCTACACGGTGCTCAGCGCTTGCTGGAGGTCATGGCACTGGGCTGCCAGCGCCGGAGTTTCTGGCTGCTCGGGTGTAAAATAACCAGGAGGGGCCAAAAGAGTGTCATGAGCATAGAGTGAGACTTGAGTGCACTATGCCACTGACCTCCCCACTTTATCGGATTCCGACAGCCCATTATTAACAATATCAGGTGGGATGTTTTATTGTATGAGATTGTGTAGCTCTGTAGAGATTCGGAGACTAATTGCCTACCCGAGGGTGTGTGGTGCTGTTCTAGAAGCCTTGGAGTGTCCCTCCCCAGCCGCAGCTGCAGCCTCAGGGTCTTGCACGTGGCTGTCGCATCCCCAGCTCCATGCAGGTGTCCTGGATGCCTTAAAGTGTTTCTAAGATAGACCCTGAATCCTATGTTGAGGCACCTGAATCACTTACTGACTGTCATAAGCAACTAAGGCTGGTGGAATATATTTCATTAAAACTGCTTTTAATGGAAAATAGTGTTTCTAAGTGAGCTCTTGGTTCCTTTATTTTTGCATTTTGCACCGTGTGCTTTCTGAGGGAAAGGTCAAATTTCAGAGGAAATTGAATGCTGCAAAATGGAAATATTTGTTGGAAACGAGAACTTCTGGTATTTGAATTGTCACTGTAAATTTGCAGATTTCCATTGGCTAAGAGAAACAGACATTTTTCCAACTGCTCTGTAATGTGTCCTTCCCAGCAATGTCAATGCCAGCAGTGATTGCTGTCTGACATAGCCATGCCTGAGACCTGTTGCCACACAAACATTCCTCAACGCTGACCCAGATAACCTATGCTGTTGAACAAATTACACAGGGTAGCATCATTATCTCCTTATTCTGAGGCCTAAAAGTTAGATGTCTATGAAGTTTGGCATCTTTTCCATTTGCAACAGGTGAAGGAAAGAAAGAGCCTTCTCCAGAAGACAATTTTTTAAACTTAAAATAGATACATCAAATGAGCAGAAGGATCACTCTGTATGTGCTATTTCTCTCTACCACCTGCAGAGGAATCTGCTGCTCTCTCTAGACTGTAAACTCTGCAGGGGCAGACGGGTTCACACTCTGTATTTGTATGGTGAATAGCAAAATAGGTGTGGGTTATTGCCCTATCTCAAAACAAGTTAAAATGAGTTGTTGACATTTTTTGTAGGCATAAATATAAGGTCTGTAAGTCTACAAATACAATGCCAATTGAAATAAGTTCAGTCAACAGTACTGCCAAATGCAATCGGCATTGCAATTGATTGCTAATGACTACATGGCAAGCCTTGTGATACTAGGTAGGAGCTTTTCAAATGCAGTTGCCAGAATCTTTTCCTTATTTGTGGATCTGAGGTGCCATAAATGGAATGAAAGAGAGAGGGAAAGGGAGAAAGAAATGGAGAAGGGGAGAGAGAAAGAGAGACAGAGAAAGAAAGAAAGAAATACAAGAAATAAAGAAAGAGAGAGAAGGAAGGAAGGAAGGAAGGAAGGAAGGAAGGAAGGAAGGAAGGAAGAGAATCTGAATTTCATGGGTGCAGAGAAATTGTGAACCTCCAAACCTTAAATACATTAACACAGAAACCACTTCCTTCTATCTTCAATGACACATATATTTAAAATATTTTCAGCCAAGTTCAGAAAATATTTTAGCTTCTTGTACAGGGCTGTTTTTCTTCTCAGACACTGCAGTTTTTCTGTTTGCATTTCTTATGCCATTCTTCTCATCCACTCAGCCACCTATTTTTAGCTTGATTTGACATGAATTTCCTTCCCGCCCTTTTTGCATATACTTATTCATCTGCACTGATCTTATTTTGACTCTTAG
Source organism: Scopus umbretta (assembly GCA_013400535.1). Classification (NCBI taxonomy): domain Eukaryota; kingdom Metazoa; phylum Chordata; class Aves; order Pelecaniformes; family Scopidae; genus Scopus; species Scopus umbretta. The sequence continues at coordinate 1,641 of VZTL01062088.1, read as the reverse complement.
CAAGTGACACACTTATGACACATATACACACACCTAGGCCTGGAATGCATTTATATACATTTTCCGTGTATCTTCAGACTCCATACTGTCCTTGCTTCCCACTAGAATTTGTCACTGAAAAAAATATGCCCCAATGAAGCTCGGTGTCCCAGCTATTTAGTCTGTACCTTGAATCTAGATGTTGTACGGCGCTATAAAAATATGGTAGGAAGTCTTTAATTTCTAAATCCCATATTTGGATGTATTCTAACATGACGATGATTACCTTGCATTTTCAATATTTCATTTAAATGTCATAGTCCTTCAGTGCTACAGCTGTTTGTGGCTCTTTGCCATGATGCAATGAGGTTATCTCTGTAAACTTCTGACTGGGCTGGACTCCATATCTCAGAAACCACGACCGTGGTTGGCAGTGTTTACTCCCTAGGTAACTATTTTAGCAAGTACTGAATGAGTGTGGCAACTACATCAGGGCTGAGCCACACTGGCAGAGTGATATAGGGAAACTCATGCTGCATTTGTCCGTGTGGCACCTTTCAGTAAATAAACAAAGGACTTTAGCCTCTGGAGCTGACAACCCAGCATCTTTTGCAAGTGGCTAAATAAATAAACAAAAATGCCTTTGATATCAGCCCTAGAATTGTGTAGCCTGTTGCTAACCTGAGATAAGCACAAGTCCTTTTCATGTGTAAGAATGCATGTGATCTGATGGTTTCACATTGTTACTCTTTTTCCTTCCCTCTCTAAAATGCCAACGCTATTGGAAAATCAGTTTCATAGAACTTATCCACTGCACACTACGCTCTTGCCAAGACCCCAGACTCATTCACAGTACACTGCCTCTTTGTGCCTAACAAGCTCCCCATATGTTGCAGGACTTGTCAGCCATGCTGATCTTTGCCTGTGACCCAGCTGTGTGCTAACTAGAACGGCTACTATGCCTTCTTTTGCAGATAATAAGAGACAAGACAGCAGGCTCAGATGGTGAAATAAAAGGCATTTGTGGAAAATGTGCCTAGTTCTATAATTCTTCATTTCTAAAGGCCTTCCAGAAGCCTTCTGTATGCATGGAGAACTTCCAAGAAGGCTTTGAAGGAGATTTATACTCCTGAAGAAGATTTTGATAAAGAAAATTCTATAATTTACAGTATTTTTTTACAGCAGTAGCTAAAGGCCCCAAATAACAGCAATACTTGATGTAGTTGTCTAGAACGTGGAATGAGGAAGGGACAGGTATTCCTTGTTGCGAAACTGCTGTTGGTCATTGGCCATCCTTCAAAACAGCTCACAGGCTTCTTCAGAACTCCTGCTAAAGGGATAGCACAGATATTCAGGATCTGCAGACTGTGCTTGAAGAGCTCTGCTGACATTCATTCATACACCTAATGGCAAACTTGGCCTAATCCCTGAGAACAAGACTCCTACTCAGATGGTCATCTTACTCTGAATGCACGCTGTGGTTGCCGCACTACTCCACACAGTAAAGGCATGCTTAGGGAAAGAACAATAACTTTGGCCTGATGTTGTCTTTATCTATATAAACTCCAGAAGCCCTACCAAAAAGCTCCAGACTTCTACAGAAGGCTTTTTCTTGTCATATGTATAGGCTTTTCCCAAGTTACAAATCATAGAATCATAGAA
>VZTL01062083.1:0-20049 GCA_013400535.1 Scopus umbretta | reverse complement strand
ATCTCTGCCTATATACAAAATATGATGGCAGCTCTGCAGACTGATGTAATTTTTCACTATGTGCAGAACCATACAAGACCTTCCACAAAATATATCTCAGTAATCTCACAGTTTTGATTATGTTTATTTATATGACATAATCTGAATATTCTGGACCCAGAGAGAGCTGGCCTACCTTAGTAAAATAGACATTAGCTTTCTTTTCTCCCGCCAGAGACATACGATGCAAATATTGCAGAAGCAGCCAGCATGACTTCCAGATACCAGAGGGAAGGATCAGTGGGACTGAGAAAAGAATGCTTTAGAGTATTAATTAAAGGTTGGAGATAGTCATGCTGCTTTGCCTCCTGGCTCTTCGGTGCATGTTTTCCAGTTTTGGAAAGCTAAAAATTGCTGAGCTCCAGCTAGCCTGACATATGTGCCTGGGTGTAGACACTGGATTCAAATCCAGACTAGCCTACCACGAACACAGTTCACCCTGTAGAACACCCTCAGACACTGGTTTTGCCTGAGCTCTGGAGCACAACAGTGCTTTAGCATTAGCCCTGGTGGTCCTTCCAGAGTCAAGAAAAATCAGAACCATAATCTATTTCACCAAGTGTCCAAGCTAATGCTAACATTTGCACAACATGGATACTTTAAGTAAAAAATGAAGTCAGACTGAAGGGCTGTAGTGTGGCTATCCATGGCAAGGAGATATAGGGATAGCAGTGCTCAGCACTGTTCCTGCAGCCCAACTATTTCATCTAGCAGCACATCAGACATGGTTATTACCTACCATGAGACGGTGGCACCTGTGGAAACTGTGAAAAATAGATTTTAATCCTGAAATATTGAAGATAAGGTGAGGCATGAAGAATACTCCCATCTGCCTTTTCCAAACACATATGTTTAAGGAGATCTAGGATTTCTGTCCTCTGGAAATTTCTGGGTTATAAAGAAAGCAAAAATACTCAAAGCATCAGAGTATGTATTTCTCCCTGCAGATAGAGTGAAAATATACTATCTACAATGTAAGCATCACAGGCAAGATCCTTGGTGAGGTTAAATGGGCATTATGCCAATGAGTTGAGCAGAGTTTTTCAGTTTACAACAGTTTGGCCTAGAATCAACAAGTTATTGTAAATACCTTTTATTTCACCTATTACAGGAACAAACAGGCATAAATATTGCTTCCTAGTTGCACTTATTTTTCTTTCTAAATCTGCAATATGCATGTGTACAGTAACAGAAATATATACGGTAATATGTTTTATTCTAGAGAACTGATTTTCCCATTTCCTTCAAGCTTGGTCTCATTATCTCATTGAGACTAGGTTCTTCCCAGCATTTACTTGAATCAAGAAGAATCTATTTTCAGTGGTTTTGCCACCAGAATCCTCTCAGCAATCATTTTACAGTTTTATGTAAAACCCACACTCTCCTCTGTGGCCCTTTGTGTAGACAGTTTCTTGAGTGGCAAGATCAGTCCCTGCACACAGGAAAACTGAGGCATAAGCCAGCAGCAGCAGAGTCTAGAAGAGGAGTTAGTACTTCATGAATCATGAAAATATGGAATAGAGTAACATTATTCTATGCGTTTAACTAGCATGTATGTTTTATTTCAGGTAGCAATAACATCCTAAATTTGCTTTTATCATCAATATAGGCAAATAGTGCCTGTGAAAGTAGGAGTTCCTGTTTGTCCAAGTTTATGTTCCTAAAAGTAAGTGGATAGGATTCTAAGTAGCCTTCACTGAGCTTTGTCTTTCTTGTACCTTTTTTTTCCATCCAAGAATTCTGCATCCAGTGTCGTGGCTATTTCAATGCATTAAAAGTGTATGTATTGGAATTTACATTTGTTGCCAGTACTTCATGTTCTCATTGTTTGCTTTGTTGCTTGCTTGCATGTATGTGTTTTGTTTTATAACCGTTAAGGAAAAAATTGCTTGTGGATTATAAAGCTCTGATCTTGTATTACACTATTATTACTGGAACATATTGTCCCATATTATTCTTTCGAGATGAATCATGCATGTTGATTAATGAAAACAAGACTTTGTTGATGTTATTTAATCTTTAAGTGGGTGTTGATGAGAACTGACAAGAAACACTTTGAAAAGTCTTATAAAGAGCAGTATTTATGCAGTTTTCCATTGTGTTCCTCTCATACTGTGTTCAAGCAACGCTGCTTCATACAGCAGCCCTCATTAAAAGTTGTTATAGAAAGGGGGAGCCAGGTTATGATGGGTAATGAAATGCTGTTGCTAAAGCCTTGCAGAACTAACCTTACTTTCATAACACAATTGCTGTTTCTTGCAAAAAGTCGTAAGCCAGGGAGACCAATTTTCTACTTGCTCCCTCTTCCTCCCACAGCAAAATCCCCCTTTTTCTTCTGCTTCCAGAGTTGAAAGAATCACACTGACCTCAATGTGCTGAACTGTGTATTTCATATTCCTGAAGTGCCCAGAAACAGAACACAGAAGCTACTTGCATGAGTCCGCTGCCCTCCTCAGAAGGAAAGCAGATGTGCTCTAATGAGCACTCTTTGAGTGCATTTTTCTGCACATTCTCAGTATTTCAGATGCTGATTTTCAAATGAGGCACCCAAGGCAATATGCTCAAAAATAACTCAGCATTACAATGTTTTGCACATTGAAATTGTTATAGAAGATCAGATGGGCCAAAGTGCTATACTGTAAATGGCTTGAATTAAAACCTGTGTCAATAAGGATAATAATGCTGCATCATAAGTCTTCAACATATTTATAAGAGCTACATAACAATGCTCACAGTCATGGCAATTCCATCTTGGTCAACAAAAGAAGTTACCAAAATGAAATCTGAAGCTGGCCAGTGCACGGCCTATAATTCAGGAAACAAATGTGCAGGATGCATGAAGCGATTCACGGCAGAGTGCTGTATGGAGTTTGACCAGAAGCAATAGAAATGCTTGCTGGAAGCCATTCCACATGAGAAAAGGTTCTATGACATGACAGCCTGACATTACCATTATATCAGGAGCTCGGTGGAAGTAAACGACTTTGCCCTGCAAGAAGTGCTAGTCTGTCCATTTGTGAAGTGTTTTGGTGTTTCAGGCAGTGTGAATAAAACAAAAAAGCCTTATTGTTTTGCATTAATGAGTAATTCATTGCCAATGTCTAAGAATTCCACATTGTTCTTAGAATGTGCCCTTAGAAGGGAAAAAGACCTAAAAAAGAAAGCTATCAGAAAGGGTGTCTATAAACATTGGTCAGCCTGTAGCCACTTTAAATGTAAGATCTGTATATAGAAAATTTCCAAAGGTGCATAAGTCATTGTTTGTTTTGTCCACTTTTTTAAGACAAGTACATTTTTCATGAAGAAGTGTCTAATGAATACAACTGGCTTTATAAGCAAAGGAAAATTCTCTTTTGCTTTTTAAAAGGAAAAAGTGCAGTTGGAAGACTGGATAATTCAAGAAATAGGACCTGATTTGAATTCATCCCAGTGCAGTGACTGGCAATGACGATTACTTCATAGCTCTTCAAGAGTTTATAAAAAGAAAAATATTCAAAGGTTCTTTGGATGCATCCATGACATATATATGTATATGTGATAAGTATGTATCTCAATAATCATACAAAATTAAAATTCAATGATCTAAGTGTGATCAGATCTGAGACATAGTTGTGGGTTAACTAAGGATGCCAAATCGACTTACATCATATTTTATAGTATCACTTTCATGATCTTCCAAGATACCGAAACTGAGATACTTTTGGAAGAAACCAATAATGCTTACAGCTTGTGGGAAAACCAGTTGAACATGCCACCATGACCAGAATACTGCAGAATTTAGGATTGAAACTGCCACTGCACCAGAAATACTTGGCCACAGCCAGGGTAAATAAATTTTACATTTCCCATAGTCTGTACATTTCTAATAACATTAATTTAAAGCAGATCAATAACCAGAGAAGAAACTCACTTAGACTACTGTAAGAAGCTATTTTGGAAGTATGAAAAATGTCCTCTCTTTTTAGATATTCCATCACAGTTCAGACATCTTAGCTCAGTACTTTCTACCAGAATGTAAAAAGTCTAAAAATTAGATTATAAGGGTCTACACTATAACCCCTCAAAATCAGCAAAATTTTTCTTATTGATTGTGAAGGGTTTGAGTCAGGAGAACAGATTTTGTATGGGATCAAGAACTTAAATATTTTTCTTTCTTCGTGTCTGTTTGAACTAACATGAATGAGATCAGTTATTGTCCATTTCTGTCAGTATAGTATACACACAATAAAAGGGTAGATTTCTCACATAGAATAAGACTCTTCACCTTTGTATTTTTGGTGTATATACTGATGACATTGCTTCTTACAAATGTGGGTATCTTCTTAAAGCTGGAATTGATAGAAGAGAAAGATCTGACATCATTTTGGTATTCTTAGAAGGCAAAAAGCACCGTCAAGAAGGAGTTCAAGAAAGAGGTTTAAATGTAAAAATGCAAATTTTTCCAATTCAGACAAGTACTAGTGAAGAGCAATGCACAGCCAGTCCCAAAATCCAGAGGTTATGGTCAAAATGAGATGTCCTGGACAGAGCTGAAATAACAAAATTGCTATACCAAATCCAGACTCAATTCTGGCACGCAGGTTTGATCAGGGAAAAGGGAGGTTTGACACAGGAGGTTGAAGATTTAGTTATTGCTGGTCACTATAACACTCTTGGAGCTTATTTGAATGCAATTTCGCACTCAGCTAAATATGGCCTACCTTGCTTTAGTGACTGCAGTGGCTTCCTGCTAAGCCCAACACTATGAAGTAGCAAAGATGAAATAAGGCGATTTTTTTGGATCCTAATCAGAACACAGCATGATGATCAGAGAACTGACATCTGAATTCTTTGCCCTGAATAATCTAATTCCTTCCTTTTTCTTGTTTTTTATGTCTAATTCAAAGTATACCTCTGCCATAAGTTTTCATGTTTGTTTTAGCTAACAGTGCACTATATAGATCATTACAATGTTTCTCTCTACCGCAGTATACTGTAAGGATCAAATAATTTAATTTCATTTCCTTTTGAAAACAATCAGAATAAATACTTTCTGGTCCCTTGCCAACATAATATATGATATGAATTAAGAAATTAACATTTTTGAATAGACAAAAAGTTGCATTCCAATGTTTCTGTGCATCTGACCAAACAAAATAGAATTATTTTAAAGATATGTAATTACTTAGTGATTAAAAAATTAAAAGGATTTAAGGACAAATATTTTCTCACATTCAACTTTTTGCTCTTTTTTAAATATACATACGTATTTCTTTGACTGTAGGATATTACATAGTTTTTGGTGTTGGCCTGATCTTATACTGGCAGAGCAAGACAATTATGAGAAACCCATCATACAGTGTACTTTCTATCAGCCTGTAATTTTTACCTTTTAACTTTAAAGGAAGCATACTGGCTGAGTTTGAGCAGTCCATTTTGTGTTCATTCAGCCAAAAGTAATTTTACAACATGCAGTGATGAGAAGATTAAGTCATTTGTCCTAGTTAGTGTGTGTTGCACCGTATTCTAAGGGAGAAAAATCCTTGACAAGCAAAGCAACATGATTTCTTTAGCCAACTTCTTTTCAGCATGTATCAGAGAAACTAGACATGTCACAGCAGAAATACTCCTGCTCCTACAGACTTTTAGATGCACATTGGATTTTTTTGTAGATTAATTGAATAGTGAAACTCCTGGATATGTAGGTAAGTGCAAGTCTGATACTTTTCCTAAATATCTCTGTCACCACTGGTCAATATAAATGACATATTCTTCACTGTCTCTCAAAGATACAAACCTGGCTGGTAAAGCCAAATTGTATGGATCACGTCTGTAGGTAAAATCCATTTCAGTCACAATGGGAGTTTCAGCCAAGATGGGAGATATTCAGTTCACAGAGGGAAATAGGGAGGCAGTTGGGGTGTTGGGGAATAGGCTTGCATGGAAGCTGGAGAATATCCCACCCTGAGGCTTGCAGTGCAAGCCACTTGCCTTATGAGGCACTTGGTATATCACCTTTTAAACAGTGCAGATATCAACACTGCAATTTGGGAATTGAAGCCAACTAAAGAAAAGCAGAATTAAGAGATTGAATCTGTTTAGGCATGGAAGAAGTATGACCCTCCCTTCTGTATTTTTTGAGTTACAAAGCTGTTGTCATGGAGCGCTTCTGTCGTTAAAATAGAACTTAAATAGCTGTTTGGATTTGTGCTGTCCAGGATCACAAGAATAACAGTGTTAATGGGTGATATAATTATAACAATTTAAAAATCCAAGTGTTCCCATAGATTCCAGAAATACTTTTAAGTATGTTCAACTGAATGTATTTGTCAGCCTTCTCTGTTTTTTTTTTTTTTTCTGACATGTTATTTAGCATTTGAGGGGGAATATTTTTTTTTTAAATTATTATTATCCCATGACCATGGATCTGAATAGTAAGAAATTTTGCATGTTATTTTGACACTGTTCTTGTGCTCTTGTGTTCTTGTCTTGTCAGACTCCTTGTCTTGTTGCGAAGCATGGATCTAAATATAACCGGGTTGGCAAGCCTGTAGCTATTGAAACAACTTATATGCAGATTCAGTGGCAGAGCTAAACTGGTGCAGGGCTTCTGTGGAAGTTCACAGGGGAGTCTGTGAGGTTTCTAGCACAAGTCAGGGATGCAGTGTATGCTCACACCATCTCCATCATGCAAGTGCAAATGCTTTTCAACTCCACTTTGCAAATTGCTTCCCTTGTCTGTCCATGTGGTTCATAACTGCATGAAGCTTTTGACAAGTATCTCTTAGGGGTCAGTGAGGCTGACCAGCTATAGTGTACACGAACAGTGCACACAACTCTTTCAGCTATACTTTTTCTTCTTTTGTAAATGTTAATAAATGACAGACCGTATATGGAATTTAAATTGCTGTGACTCCCTCTCTGTTCTTTCTAAAAATTAACTTTCAAAAACTGTTAGCTAATAAAATATTGGCAGGATGCTGGAGCTGTTCAGTTTCATAAGCATCTGTAAAATATTGTTTTTAATAAACTCTGTATTTACTGCTAGAAGTCATGTAAAAATTATCTACAGATTTGTCTGCCTTCTGCAGAATACATTAACGTCTATCACTTTGTGTGTACCCATTAAAATTTTATAGAATAGCTAGTGCAAAAAGCTCTTTAAATCATTGCAAGATGTTGTCTGGTTATTTTATGTTGATACGCTAAATATAATTGTAGTGAAGAAAGAGTGCAACTCATGGCTGAATATTTAAGTCAAAGTAGCAGATCTATAAAACACAGTTCTTTGATTGAGACAGCAAACATTACCACTCTAATCATATTTTCCTTTAAATATGAGTAATTGTTTGGTATATGCAACAAAAGCTGTTAGCTGTAGTGCATCAGAGGTCTTAACCTAGAAGTTGTCTGGGTTATGGTTGATGATAATGAACAAGCTGTAAAATAATGGTAAATAGCCAAAAAATATGAAAAAGACATAGAAAAAATTTAGTAGGACTCAGTTAAATCAAGGTGAGTTCTTCATTGCAAACACTTATTTTTCACATTGATGATTAAACATCACACAATAAATTAGAGGTAAAATAAACAAATTCCTGCTAGAAATGACCCAGTCAAACCCTATGGGACTTTGAATCAGGCCATGGATTTCTGAATGTTTTCATAATTCCCAGTTCAAAGTTCAGAGTTTATTTGGTTTGGATTTTATGCTCTCCCTTTATTTTGTTCAGGTCTTGATTTTGCATGGGGTCGTATAATTTCTAGAGAATTGCTTTATCACAGAAAAGGGATTTGGTGATGAAGTAAAAAAGGAAAGTCTGCCAGCTACGGTATTTCTGGTTATTTCAATTCTTCCTCAAAATCAACTTATTCCTTTCTTACACTGTCCTCTCTGCCTTGTATATTGGCTACACTACATAGGTTGTTCTATGTGCCTGTCTTGGCACACCGACAACACTACTACATGGGGAAAGAAACTTGAGCTAAATCCTCTAAAAAGATTTAGACTTAAGTGTTCCAGTACAGAAGTTTTCTGTGCACTTTTGTTTATGGAATTTAATGCTAAAGTGTTAGGAATATCTTACACAAGAATTTGGTGCTTAAATAGAGCTTCATAGAAATTGGCTTGTGAGTGAGGAGACACTTAAGTTTGCCTCAAAGAAAGCTGAGGAAAAGGGTAATACTGAAGAACTGTCCTTCAAAATACCTAACTGAACTGGAGCAAGTTCTTCCTTCCTTTTAAGATTTGAAGATATAGACCTTTTCTGAACTGAGGCAATGATATCAGATCTGTCCTGGATCACAAAAGAAAATAAAAAACAAATAAAAATTGAACTGCTCATAACGGTTTTATCTCGGTCAACTGATCAAATTCAAAGATGTGAGAGAGTGAACTTCAGGTACCTCTTCCTCTGCAGTAGACAGAGAAAATGAGGCTTTTTACACCCAAAACAACCATTTTTCACACAACAAAACAAAACAGAGGGAATTCTATTAATAGAAAGAATGTCACAGTTCTTGTGTATGTGGTGCTATTAGGAAGCCTGCTTTCCTTTCTTAGGTTAAAAAGGCACTTCAAGCTGTGATCTGTTACCAAGGTACAGAAAATCAATTTGATAGGTCCAAAAGCAGGGGAATCACATAGACTATGTATCCATCAATAATAGGAAATCTTCCCATTGCAAAGTGACTGACACTTGATTTTTACTTTTATTAGAAACACAGGTATTAGGTTTTCTGAAGACTTATTAATGCAGGAGATGGCACATTTTCACATTATAAATCTCTATCTTTGCTTATGCTTTGTATGCTGCTTTATTCTTGATGTATAAATTCAAATATCTCATCTAAAGATCTAATATTTAATTGTTTCAAAAGGGGATCCACTATTTGCATCCCCTCTTCAGTACTGATAGAAGAGTATTGGAGGGCAAGCTAGCATAGAACTGCTTGGAAGTCCTAGCATTGCTTCATCCCCTCCTCCCAAGCTTCCCAACAATTCAGAATTATTTTTTCTCTAGCAAAAGTCCAGATCACACTTTCAGCTTAGGATGATGGGGCTGGCTTGAGTATAGTCTGTTTCCTATAAAGTTTTCCTTTCACCTTATTGTGAATTAGCATTTCATGTCAGTTCAGAGACAATGTTATTCCCCTTTTCATCCTATTTGTGTGTTGTCTTTCTGCTGTACCTGAGACTGAGAAATGTGAGTCTAACACTGTGCCATGCTAGGAATAAACCCTTTCCTAACATGTCTTTGCCACAGTAGAAGCAGTGTCCAAAAAACTGAAAAAAAGTTTTGAAATTCTGGCCATGCATATGCTAATAGAAAAATGTATTTCATTGTGGTAAAAATATTTAAACAGGTCTATGCCCATAATCTGATGAGTTCAGTCAATATTCTTCAACACAGGAACAAAGAAAATCCTATAGCCACCTACTACAGGGTTTCTGATCCATACCTCATATTCAGGCATGCACACCATTTTCAGGCAGGTGTAAGAAGGGAGATGTGGAGCACATCTTAATGAAAGATGCACAGCATAATTGAAAAGCACAGCTTAGTTCTAGATATAAACCTCCTCAACAGTGTTGTGGTTTAGCCTCTGTCAGCAACCAAGCACCACACAGCCGCTCACTCACCCTCCCCCTCTGTTGGGATGGGGGAGAGAATTGGAAGGGTAAAAGTAAGAAAACTTGTGGGTTGAGATAAAGATAGTTTAATAATTGAAATAAAATAATAACAATAATAACGGTAATAGTGATAAAAATTTTAATGAAAAAAAGAACAATGAGAGAGACAAACAAAACCCAGGGAGGGGAAAAAAAAAAAGTGATACAACCACTCACCACCCACTGACCCGTGCCCAGCCCGGCCCCAGGCAGCAATTGCTGCCCACACAGGCCAACTCCCCCCAGTTTCTATACTGAGCCTGATGCCGTATGGTATGGAATAGCCCTTGGGGCAGTTGGGGTCAGCTGTCCTGGCTGTGCCCCCTCCTGGCTCCCGGTGCCCCTGGCAGAGCATGGGAAGCTGAAAAGTCCTTCACTAGTGTAAGCACTACTTGGCAACAACTAAAACATCAGTGTGTTATCAGCATTGTTCTCATGCTAAATCCAAAGCACAGCGCTATGCCAGCTACTAGGAAGAAAATTTCCTCTATCCCAGCTGAAACCAGGACAAATAGTAAGTGGTTATTTCAAGTCTTAATCCAGTTTTATATAGGTGAACGTTAATCAGAAAATTAACAACAGGATCTAAATTTCTCTGTTTGTCAGGTAGGCCACATCTAAACTATTGATTTGGTACCCTTCCAATGGAAAATATAATAGGATCTTCTCTGAGGACAGCAGAGCACAATAGACATATGTGTGAGGAACATCTTGTTTATTTGCATGATAATAGGAAATACTAATCATTATAATGAAGTTTCAAAATAAGAATATGGTAAGAAATCTGTATGCAGTGCATGTCCTCTGTGAATTCTGTAGGGTGATGAATAATTACTCCCACAATTCTTCTTCCCCTCCTGAGATTTCTAGTTCCTTTCTCTGAAATCAGAGGAGGGTTGGAGGAAATGCACAGCTCATTTTTCACTGAATTTTCTAGTGGGATTATGATATACATGGGCTTTTCCTCTCTGACTTGGTATGCATTCCCCATTTTTTAACTGCCAATGTTCAAAAAAAGGAATCATAATAAAAAAAAAAAAATCTTATTTCAGTGTAATCCCAAAAGAAATGTCAAACGATGCTACCGAGGGACTTTAACAAGTATCTCAAAATAGACATAATAGTCTAGTCCTTACTGTTAATCTACTATGGAGGATGACATTCTGTGAAATAGCTAGAAGTCAAAGAGAAGCATGAAAGAAAGATCCCTTTTGAGGTTCATGGAGTTCATTACCCTTTCTAGATATTGCCAAATCATATATATTGACCTAAACAAGTCGCTGGTAAAAGAACATGGCAATGTTGGAGAAGATATGTTTGGAGCTCATTACAATCTGAATTACTGTGTATTAAGCACATGCTGATGAACATCCATTCATAGCTGATGAACTACTATGAACTGTAGTATAACCAGCCAAATGTCATGCAAAGGAGCTTTATCTGACTGTGGAATACTTAAGTATTCTTAAGCTAAACCTCATGGAAAAACTTAAAAGTAAACAAGATTATTAATAAAGATAAAAATCCATGTGTTTGAATCACTATTGTTAAAGTATTAAATACAGTTTTAACAGAAACATTTTGTCATCTTTTTGGATGTTGAGTCAGTCACATAAAGATGAATGGAAGGAAATACTACGAGCTCTATGTCCTAACATAACCCAAAAGAAGATTACATGAGTCCAAAAAAATTTGACAAAGACTCTTGATACAGGAAGACTGAGTTATATTGTACAAATCACTTGCTAATGAGCACTTGAGGTAGGAGAACACAGCAAAAAGGAAACCCCTAACAATATGTTTCAATATGAATTAAGAGCATACAGAAAAAACTCAGACTTTGGTCCAGCAGTGTAAGAAATACCAGTGCTCATCCTTTCGAATGCTTTCATTTGGTGTTGCTCACAGTATGTAGGCCTAGAAACAAATGCTAATGGCCAAGTAAATCATTGAGATTAACATTCCCTCATGGTCTTCAGAGATACCTGGACCACGATAACATGGACTTGCATGGAGGTCAAGACAAATGAAACTGTACTCAGTAGCTCTAGGTAGTACCTACACAAGCATCCACAGCTGTGCAATCTCATTAGAGCACACACTCTTTCAAGCCTGTATCTGACTCATGCTTAACTGTCCCTTGATGGAGTGATCATTAAACTGAGTCCCACTAATTTCTTAGGACATAATTTTGTCTTGAAATAAATTATTTTAACAATGCCACATTTCAGTATTAGACATACTGTAATTAGAAAACTTGCATTTGGGTGAGCTGCTCATTATTTTTGTAATGTTTGAATAAAAAAAGAATATTTGAAATGGACTGTCATGTTTTTCCAGCTGCTGTAAAGAAAGAGCATCATAATATTATCTTAGTTAGTATAAGAGTATGAGTGACAAGTTTTTCACACTTTTACCCATCAAAGAGTAGAGATTCAGTTTGACCTGAAGAACTTCTTCACCCTGCTGTCAGCTGTTGAGTTACTGCTTTTTTTTTTTTTTTTTTTCCCCTACCCCTTCTAAAGCTGCTTTTGCTAGTTTGATGAACCTTCATTGTGTTATGGAGGTGTGACCTCCTCACCTCACAATTTCAAGAAAGTGACTTCTTATTCCTGCCAGTCTGAAATCCACCTGGTAAGTAGACAAAAGAGTAACCCTAGCATTTGATGTGACAGCCTTGATAAGTCTTAAAGTTGTAGCCTGATACCTTATTTTTATTCTGACAACTGAAAAAATAGAGAGCAAAATAATGTATGAATTCTTCAACAATGCCATTAGCTCTGCTCCCTTTGATTAAAAGATGTCATCTGGATGATAGAAATAATTTTTAGTGATAAGAATAACAGTCTCTGTCAGGTATTTAAACATTTTTTTTTCAGTGGACTAAGAAGATTAAGGTACTAAGACCTATCATGCTAATGTAGAAAACAGAAACATGGAATCTCAGTGTAAATACACTAAATGAAACAAAACCCATGTTTCACTTTTCAAAAGGTCTAATGCATTGCTTTCCATTTATTGTAATGGATAAGCTAATACTAAAGGTACTATTAATAATTAAACTAGCAGTTTCTGCTATTTCTTCTTCACAACATAAAAAATGATAAATAGTATTTAGTTTTGTTCATATCCATTCTATACTGACAAATGCCATCCCATTTCTTTATATTCTGATCCCTGGCAGGAAAATTCTTCTGGGACAAGGGCAAATCACAGATATAATATAAAAGACCTCTAATTTTGATCTAAGGCTTCCCTATCTTGAACAGCTCCCTGAGCTGGTTCCTGTAACAATTTCTGGCTATTTGCCGCCAGTTTCAGGCTTGTGCTTGGTTTCCCAACACTCACACTCCTCCCTGCTAATACACCCAAGCACACTCACCAGTGTTAGTTGTGTTAGCATGAGGATACTCAGCACATTGACCAGGTGCCCAAATCCAGACGCTACAATGTTCCACTACATCCATGTAGTTTACGGTTCAGCTGAGCAACTGCAGGCACAGGAGCCAGGTATTTCTTTCATTCAGCTATGATAGTACTGGCTGCTCATTTGTCTGCTCTTCCTATCAACTCATCATGCTAACCACCCAGAACCAGAATTTCTGGCAACCCACCACAGATGCAACTGAAAGCCAGTTACTCAACCATCCAGCAAAAGTAGTATTTGCCTCTGGCAACAAGATGAACTGTCATCTTTTTATCACCACTATTTTGCCAAAATATATCATTTCAGGGCATCTTCCTGATTTTCCTGGTGACTTCTGGGTTGGAAAACTGGATGTTGTTCCTTTTAAGCAAGTTACGTTTTGATTATAAAGGAAAATGATGCATATGGTAGATGGTAGAGAGGCAACTGGAGAAAAACAGGTGTTAATCATAGCATCATGGTTTTACCCCAGCCAGCAATTAAGCATCACACAGCCGCTCGCTGACTTCCCCCCCTGGTGGGATGGGGGAGAGAATCAGTAGAATAAAAGTGACAAAACTTGTGGGTTGAGATAAAGAGCGTTTAATAGGTAAAGCAAAAGCTGCACACTCAAGCAAAGCAAAACAAGGAATTCATTCACTACTTCCCATCAGCAGGCAGGTGTTCAGCCATCTCCAGGAAAGCAGCGCTCCATCATGTGTAACGGTTACATGGGAAGACAAACGCCATCACTCCAAATGTCCCTGGTTTCCTTCTTCCCCTAGCTTTATACGCTGAGCATGACGCCATATGGTGTGGGATATCCCTTGGGTCAGTTGGGTTCAGCTGTCCAGCCAAGACTCCTCCCAGCTTCTTGTGCACCCCCAGCCTGCTCGCTGCTGGGGTGGGGTGAGGAGCAGAAAAGGNTGGGGTCAGCTGTCGGCTGAGTCCACTCCCAATTTTTTGTGCACCCCCAGCCTGCTCGCTGCTGGGGTGGGGTGAGGAGCAGAAAAGGCCTTGGCTCTGTGTCAGCACTGCTCAGCAGCAACAACAAAAACATCCCTGTATTATTATTATCAACACTGTTTTGATGATAAATCCAAAACATAGCCCCATACTAGCTACTATGCAGAAAATTAACTCTATCCCAGCCAAAAACAGCACACGTGGCTGTGGACAAATTATGAAGTCTGGTTGCTGGGACAAAAGCTAGAGAAAAAGTCTGTAATAGAAGAAATGAGAAAAGCAGAATTTTCTCCAGAGTGTCTCCTTATCTACGTTTGTCCTTTAAGAAAATTTGTTTAATTAAACAGCACAAATTTCAATTTAGAAGCTCCCTGAAACTAGATATTCATGCTGCAGGCTTCCCTTCAGTGCTTTTTTGTCCTGAGTGTCACCCTCCAATGCAAACTACAGGTAGACAGTAAAATCTCTGGGGTAAGGGCTGCTCCTCCTGGCCTGTGATTTTCATGCCCCAGATTCTCATTTCAGTGGGAATTTGGCACAGGCATAAGTTTAGGATTGCATCTAAGAGGTTAGTAATTTCTTCAAGAGAGTGGAGATTTTGGCTACCTCTGGATTGTGTTTAGAGGGTTGGCATTAGGAAGCGGATTGATGTGTCTATCTGTCTGTCCTCTGACCCTACTCCACATGTCATTGTGGACACCTGTAGGCTATTTGTGGGTTACTGTCCACACATCATAAGGGAAACTTAAGCTGTCTGTCTCTGCAGGCCTTTTCACCTTTCTGGCAGGAGACATTAAGGCTTCTGTAGAAAAATAAAAAGGATGTTATTTCTATGCATAAATTTTGGATATTGGAAGATGCAGAGCTTTTTTGAAATGTATCACCTTTGAATCAGTCTAGCAGAATGAGTTTCACTGATTCACAGAAATATATTGGTATCCAAAATGAAGAGACAGGAATATACCACCCTCTCTCTATAGGTACAACGTGCCTATTAGAGCCCCCACTAAAAATAAAATATCTTGAACATGTGGTAAGAGGTAGTGTGGACCTATTTTTTTTTCCCCACCCAGATGCTTTAAAATTTGTCTCAAGTTGCCATCAGGTTGTATCTGCATAGTGTGGCTGGTCATCAGTGCTAGATGAAGGTCTGCCCTCAGTGTGGTGACCATATTAGTCCCTTGTGCTCACACTGGATTGAGAAATGTAATGTTAAATGAAACACTTCACAAGTGACAGATCCTGCTACATAACAATTTAATGAGCTCCCAATTAAATCTAAATTTAAAAAGTTTCGTTTATTCTGGGCATGCTCAGAAGCTTAACAAAGCAGTTAATATCATAATTCCTAACATAAATTCACATTATTTAATTTGTGTTGCTGGTCTCGGACTTTTGAATCCTTAATTAAGGCCATTTCACTTCAAAACCCCTTTTTTCACTTTCATCTCTTTCTCTCTCATTACATTTTTAACACTTCATTTGTCACCATTTTTTAATCACAAGGTGGGAACACAAAGTCAGGACATGTATATTTCTTAACAGTAGTGTTGATGCCTTCCCAAATGCTCCCAAACTCTCCTATTCCCTCAGCTTTACATGTTTAAAAAGCTGATTTCCAGTTCTGATTTTATATTACTGGAACTCATCCTCACTTAGTCCTTTTCAGTTTTACCTAGTATGACACTGCAAATGTGTTTAAGATTGAGGCAAAGTTCTTAAGATTCTGAAATTTAAATAGCTATTTAGCTTGCCAGTCAGCCCCATCCTCGACTGTAAAATACCATACAACTAGATAGTCTTTGATGCTAGCTGTAAGTGCGACCTTGCTACTAAACTATCTACCTTGCTACTAAACTAGCAACTGCTGAATGCTAACAATCACAGAAATCACAGTATTAATTGCTGCTTCATTTTGTTTGGAGACTTGCATTATGCAGGTTGATACA
Source organism: Scopus umbretta (assembly GCA_013400535.1). Classification (NCBI taxonomy): domain Eukaryota; kingdom Metazoa; phylum Chordata; class Aves; order Pelecaniformes; family Scopidae; genus Scopus; species Scopus umbretta. The sequence goes on along the minus strand of VZTL01062083.1, from coordinate 4,037 downwards.
GCTGTTTTTTTCTCTCAGTTTCATCAGCTGAGTTTCTTAGGCAGAACAGCTAGGTGGAAATGCTCTGGATGTCTGGATGTATAAGAGATTAGACCTTGTCCTTATATATAGGAGAGACCTCAAGAGATTTTTAAAAATTTTATTATATTTTAAAAAAGTAAAAATCTGCTACAGCCTCATCTATGAGTTTAACTGAGCCACCTCAGATCTGTAAGCTTAATTGAACTACATGATTTCATATCTAACCACTAAACTATGCTTCAGTTTAGGAAACTTAGTAAGTATGACACCACTTCTAATGTATTAATAAAAAATAAATACTACAAATCTTTAAGAATATATCTACTAGACACTAACTGGGTCAGAATTCTTGCTATTTTGTTTGTTTTCTGTGTTTACAGTCATTATTGCATGGAAACACTGAAAAAATATATTAACTTGAAAGGACTAAGTTTAATTTCAAAAACAATTTTTCCATTGATGATGGAAGGTTGCTTCCTTTCCTCATTATCTTAAACTGCTGAAGATGGCTCAGGAAAATTCTGTACGAATCAAGGATTTAAGGCTATTTCCTGCTAATCCTGAAGTGGGCAGAGGACAGCACACTGCCAACCTCCCTCCAACATCACCATCAACTGTAATTTCAGCATGATGGGTCTGGATTTGTCATGTGTAATATAACCCCCTAATTGAGATCTCTAAATCAAACACCAGTTTCCTCATTGGTAAATAGGCAAACCTGGGCATGTTTACTGTAAGTGCAATGTGGGATTTCTATGTCAAGTAACTTTGGCCCATGTATATACTTAATGTTAGCTAGGATTATTCTGGCTTGGTTTTTTTGCTGTTATTGCCGTCAATAGGAATAGAGAATACCTAGTTGTTCTCAGTAGAATTGGTAGTGGTAAGTGTAACAGGGAATCATCTCTGGGGCCAGTGTTGTATTTTATGGAACAAAGTTACATCAGCAATGATCTTACATCAATTTATAGCTGATCTGCTATTGATTTCAGTAATTTGGTCCATTACAGCATGTTTGTTTAACAGTTTCTTTTTGCCAGTAATTGCACTATTTAATATTTCATGTAATTGTCTAAGAGTAATAGAGCAGAAAGCCACATCAGGCATGTGTTGGTTTTTTTGGGTTTTTTTCTGCCTTGCCATTGCTTGTGATTCCTTGTTCCGTGTCAAACAACTAATTTATGAGCAGACTCTGAGTCATGTCTGGCCTGTTGATTTATTATTGAGCAGTACTGAAATAAGACTGTCTATTTTGCATTTTCATCTTTGTGAATGACAAGCAACTGCCGATTTTACATTACAATTTCTGATTTTCTGCAAGTCTATGGGTCACAATTATTTCAAAGTTCTTACCATAATTTGCATACCTCTACATCACGTCACCTTCTCAAATATAATAAAATATAATCTTAAATCATTTTCTTAATAACCAGAGCTATGAGATCAGAGGTAAAAGTAGAGTAAAATACTTATACTTGTTAAAGATCCTCTTATGAAAAATCAGGTTTTAGTCAGAGTCTCTTGGTTAAGATACAGCTTAAGAAATTTAAATATATCTGTGTATAAATATAATGTAAAATAGAGTTGAATAAAGGAATCTTCACTTCCAGTTTCACACTGCTTTGTTTTTTTTCTGTTAAATCTTGTTGTTGCATTTCAAGGCTTAGATGAAACGTGCTATTCTTACTGCTATGTAAACTCATGTGACTCTTTATGCTTTTTATATGTGCACATGTGTGTGTACACAGGCAATTTTAATCTAAGATGATGTGGTGTGTTCCATGAACACTGAAACACAGGAAAAGGCAAGATGAAAACAATTCATGTAATGCATTCATGAATGACAGGCCAGAAACAAACAGATGCTGCAATTTCTACGTTCAGATCAGTAAAACACCTTCAGACAGAAAAATGTCGTGTAAGCAAGGACTGTGATGTATAAGTGTCCTTTGCATATTGTTCCCATGTGGGTGTGAATCCATTCTCAGGAAGCATTAAATATATGAGAAGATGTAATATACTCTTCTTCCTCACATTAATTTAGCAAAGCACTTAAGTACTTATGCAACATTAAGCATCTCACTGAAATCAAAATGTCTACACTCTGAGTTTAAACTTGGATATGAGAGTGGATAAGTTAGCTAAATTCTCTTTGTCTTTTCCATCTACAAATTTGTGAGGACATGATGTATTCACACAGGAGAGGCACACTCAGGATAACATCTCCTGACTGCCCCATGTACTATTTTGACTAACATGTCCAGTTTTTCTAGAGGACATGATAAAGATCCGGAATTCACAAGGCAGCACCAAACAAGCTCAGCTTTCCTGTATTACTAGTGCTCTAAGCTCTGTTTTGGTTTGATCCATGTTTTTGTGTTAATTATACATCAAAAATATGATTAATCACAACAAAATCAATCCTCTAGTTGAGCATATTTGATTTTAATAATCACTAGAGATATTTTAAATTCCACTGCCATAAACTTAGATTGCATATAAGGGTAGACAATAATTAAAACTGGTTTCCCAGGGAAACATGAGATCTCCATGCTTGGAGATATTCAAAGCTCAGCTGGACAAAGACCATGGGCAACATCACCTACCTTTGAAGTAAACTGTGCTTTCAGCAAATGCTTGAACTAGATGGTCTTCAGATATGTCTCCCAACCCAAATTACTCCAGGACTTTACTAGTCTCTTTCAGTGTTCAGTCCATGTCCTGCTCTCTGTCCTCTCTGTTTCTTTCTCCCCAATAAAAAAGAAACACCCTACAGGTTGTATAACATATATAGTTGCCTCTTCTGATAGTCTATGGAACTGGGATGCTACTGACCTCACTGCTTTCTTGGCCCTTTAACATGTTCCACAAAATTTGCCAGGGAGGAAAAGGTGTTCCAGAGGAGGAAGGAACATCCTTTCATCTAAACCTGCAGCTTTCATGTTTAGTGCATACTAATGTCCTGTAGTTTGATATGCCATCTGCCCCCCACACCAGCTGGGATCATTGTCTTCTTTATGATTTTCTCATTTTTTAACCCTTCAAGAAACAAACAAACAAAAATTTTGAAATTGCCCCTCTATTTTGTATTCCTTTTTCTCCTCATTTTATAGTGTTCTTAGGGGCTTCTTCATGATAATGTTACTTTCACAACTTTACTTATGTTGCCATAGTACCTTTGAAGTAGAGTTAGCAGATAATAACTTTCTTTTATGTTGTTTTGTTAGGAATAAGGCCAAATTCAGATTACCAGACTGAATATACTTTAATATTCTACTCAACATGAGTGTAAATATTTGCAATTTAGTGTAATCTAGTAAATAATAATTTTTCATATTAAACTACACATTTTACTACTATTTTAGCAGTGAATTACTAAAGAAACATGTATATGATTTATTCTTGTTAATGCATGTTCTTTTCCCAGTGGATCTTAAAGATTTACATATATACAGAAGAAAGAGACTAACTCCTAGATCTTTTATTTTTTAGCTAACAGAAACGTCCCTCCGTTACTCCTGCTCAGGCTGTATGGGTTACTGTGTCACTGAATGAACACTTAGAACATCCTTAGTCTTCATTTCTACTGACCACTGGTTTATATTTGAATTAAATTCAAATGAAAATGTCAATGCAACTGCTAATTTCAGTAAAGCTACTTCTGTTTAACACTGTTCAACACTACTATTAAAGCAATGCAGAATCTTTATCTGTCGCTTTCATTATGTAGACAAAAGAATATATGTGCATGACGCTTTACCTTGACCCAACACCAGACTTTACAAATAACTATAGAAAACAGAGTCACTACCTAGGGTCACCAAGCTAAAATATGCATAAGATGTGGGGAACAATTTGAGTATGTAATTGTGTGAAAAAGGGTGATTCTTTATTCCTGAGAAAAAAGGTAAAAGCAAGGACAAGGGAAGAACAGACAAACACATTTATTCTGTCAGCTGGTGAGCCTCTAAAATAATTAAGATAGGGAAAGAAATAATTTGAAGATTCTAATTTAT
>VZTL01062078.1:11958-43054 GCA_013400535.1 Scopus umbretta | reverse complement strand
CCACTGCTGTCCGTGGAGAGTCGGCCATCCCTTGCGAGGGCCGGACGCGGCTGCAAAGGGATTTTCTCCCGGCGGTAACAGGCCGCTTGCAGGTCTCTCCCTGCCTGGGGTTGGCTTGCCGTGGGGCCCGGCTTGTTCCCGCGTGGCGCGATGCACGCCGGGCTGCTGCCTGCCGTGGGGTTTTTCACGGCTGAGTTCTGGCGAGGGAACCAAGAGCGGCGTCTCTTCGGCGTTTGCCGTGTGCCCCCCCCGCCGCAGGAGCCGTTCCGCTTTTGTCGTTCCCCGGTGGGATTTCAACAGAGGAGGCCGGGGCGCTGAGCGAAAAAAGGGGGGGCCCGCCTGCGAGCAGGGGCGCCCCGATCCCCGCATCGCCACGCAGGGGGTCCGGGTCCCGCCGTCGGGCGGCTCTGCGCCGCGCAGAGCTCTGTTCCCGGCCCAGGGATGCTGGAAAGGAGACGCCGCCAACGCCGCTGGAGCCAGATTTGTGTGAAAGCAGCGTGCTCATTTCTAGAGAGCAGATTTTTCTCTCACGCTATGGAGCGCACCTGTCTTGGGCACGGAGCCCTGAGGCTGGGGAGATTTCGTATGAAAAGATGAAGCCCTGAGTCGTGGAGAAGCGCTGTGAGCTATGCAAGCACGTAAGGAGGTTTTGCATGTTGCAAAACATCTGTGCCTGGGGTTTGCGGCACCTCTCCCTCCTTCCCCAGCTGCCAGCCGGTCTCCTGGCCGCCACCGAAGCCCGCAGTGGCTACCCCAGCCCTGGGACAGGGCAGGCACCATGCTCTCCCTGTGCCGTCGGGGGGGACAGAGGCATTTCAAGGAGGATGGAATGGTCCCGGTGTGGCCTACATGGGTATTGGGTAATAACAGCGCCGGCAACGGGGCTTGAAACGTCCTAATTTTGTGCTGTTAAAGCAGTTACCTAAATAATAACCAGATAATCCTGAGCATGGGGCCTCCGGCCCAGGAAATTGGCATTAACCTAATGAGAGCCGAGCACACGTGCGGAGAGGCTCCTTCCTGCTGCCTTGTCAGCCGGGGTGGCTGTCCCTTGCTGGGCACCTTTCCTTAGGAACATGCCCTCCGCCGGCGATCCAATTAATGCTGGCTATAAGTAGGAAAGCCTGTATAAATGCTGGGCATTCAAAAGGCACCTGCTCTTGCACAAGTGTGCCAGCGTAATTAATCCAACAGCCTAATCGCTGGCTTGTCCCTCTTTGGGAGGATTTTGGGGTTTTATTTCAGAGCCGGGATCTTGCAGGAGCACGCTTGCTCTTTTTTTATTTTTATCGCAGCGCTGTTTAAAATGAATGGCTTGCTTGAGATTTCAGATTTTTTAGCTGTGTTTTAGTTTTGGGGAGCTGCTGTTGCTACCGAAATGTGGACTTTATGACTTTTCGCCTTATTTTCCCCAAGCGGAGTGGTTGTGGCCTCAAAAATCCGACGTGTCAAAGAACGAAGCGGTGAGGAGGAGGCAGTATGTGTCTGATTAGGTGCATATATTACCTGAGCACATACAAGGCTGGCTGTAACCCAGGACGAGGCCAGTGAGAGCAGCCAGCGCTGTGCGCAGAGGTAGGGATGGAGCACGGATGTAGGCACAGCACTAGTGCAGGGCTGGGAAAAGAAATCCTGGCCAAAATGCAGCAAAGCATCCAGGCTGCCTGCCTGTCTCTCAATGTGGGAAGGTGAGATCTGGCTCGGATGGTGTCCTCAGGATGCAAATAAACTGAGAATTTGGGCTCTGAATGCTGAAATGGGTTTAATCTGGACTGAAAGCCCCTTGGAGCAGAAATTTGTTGATGAAGCATTAGCACTCACCATTTTCTGGATAAAGCCCAGAGTGTGAAATGGTCTGAGTCCCCTCTGGTCCCACGGAGACTCCTGCAGAGTGCAAAGCAGACTGCCATTGATGTGCTCCTTTGTTTCCTCCCAGTTCTTAATTTTACATGTGGATTGGAAGTCCAGTGCACTCTGGGGGCGCTCGCTCTTTGCAGAGCTCTCCGTGCTTGTATGGATTTGCTAACTCCCAGGCACTGCCCGCATCCCTTGCAGGCTGCTGGATGCTCCGTGCCGCGGTTTGGAAATAGCAATATGTTGGGAAGCACCTTGCAAGCTGTGAGGGAGTGGCTCATAAAAGCTAAGGTGTGTTAGTGTTATTGCCAAATACTGGTTTTTAAAAAGTTAAGGGTAAGTTAAGTTTTGGAAGTTAAGGGTACCGGTAGGTCACTGAGTGGGAAGAAGCCCATCAAAATCAGGATGGGACCAAACTCATGCTGATAGCGTGGCTGGCTCCCGAGTCGTCCCTTCCAGGCTGGGATCCTGCCTGCTCCACGTTTGAAAAATGGTTTGAGCGAACCCATGCTGGCTCTGGTGTAGGAACGTCTGAGTTATTCCGTCCACGCCCTCCAAGTTAAGTTTGTTTGCTTGTCTTTAATGAGATATTATAAGAGATTATCTTTTCCCTTATTACCTGTTGCTCAGGTTTTTGGCTTGTTGAAAGTCTAATTAACCTTCCTGCAGGAATGCTGATGTGAAAGATTTTTTCCTATTTTATCTATATGCTGGAGCTCCTCTTAGCATCTTCTTTATGGCTTGGCATCATGGCTAAAGTGCCTGCAGTGTTATCTGAGGTTTTACTGGATGGGTTCCTTGTGAAAGGAATGGGTCTTGGGCAGCAAACAGAATAAACAGTGGGTTGTTCTAACAGGAAGCGAGCAGGGATTGGCACAGGATGGCCGATGAGACTGTTTGGTAAGGCCAAAAATATTTCTTAGTTTATGTTGGTTTTTCTCAAGCATCTGGGCATCTTGATTAGAAACATTATGGAAATACTCTGCTAAAAGTTCTCCCAAAAGAATTAAATAATCCTATATATATATAAAAAAAATGCACGTCCCAGTAGCAACATAAAGCCATAAAACACAGAACTGCCAGCACTACAGAGAAAAGGTCCTTGCCTTGGCAGGGACCACCTTCCCAGAAGATGATGCTCTGCTTCACTGACTGCTAGGCAAATAAAGCCAGGAGTTCACAAGCAGGCTGAGGACATTTCCATCCCCAAAATAATGATGGGGCTACACATCCTTTCTGTGCCTTGGCACAGGTCCTTGCACAGCTCAGGGCATTGCTGTACCTCTCAGGTAGGAGCTGTTAGAGTGGATTTCCCCTGTGGGGAATGCCTGCTTGGTTTGGTAGGGTTTGGGCTGCTGGGGAGGAAACAGACCCGTGGAGTCACACAGAAACATGGTCATGGAAGTGGGACTTCTGGAGAGTGTCCAGTCCAACCCCTGCTCGAGCAAGGTCAGCTGCAGCAGGTTGCCCAGGACTGTGTCCGCTTGGGTTTTGAGTGTCTCCGAGGATGGAGACACAACCTTTCTGGGAAACCCATGCCAGCGTTTACCCACCCTTGCAGTAGAATATTCTTTTCTTATGCTTAAAACAGAATTTCCTATATTGCAATGTGTGTCCTATCATGGGCTGCCACTGAGAAGGGTCTGGCTCCGCCTCCTTCACTCCCTTCCATCGGGTATTTATCCACATGGATAAGAGCCCCCCACGCCATCTCTTCCCCACGCTAACCAGTCCCAGCTCCCTCAGCAAAGGTGGCATGTGTTTTGTCCAAAATAAACCCGTGCCCAACGGCACTGCCTTTGAGGAGAAGATGAGTAGAAGCTGCTTATTTGGCCAAGAGGCAAGGGAGAGGCTTTGTACACGGCCGTCCTGTGTGTACCCCTCTGCACACAGAGTCTCCGTGGGGACAGATCGTGCCGCTGGGATCTTGGCATGGCTGCAGGGTTAGCTGGGCAGAGAGAAAACACCCTGCAGAGCCACTGGGATTTTTGAGTCTAAGTTAATTAGAATCATGCCCACATTAAGCTCGGAGAGGCTGGGGGGGTTTGCACAGGGTTTGGGGTGGAAAGGCGCAGAAATGGGGAGCAGAGCAGGGGGCCACGGGAGCAGCGGGGAGATGCCGCCTTTCATCCTCGCAAATGGATGCTCACAGTTCCTCCCTCCTAGCTGCTCAAATAATATCTGGTGTCTTTAGCAAATTCATGTGTCTGATGTCTTTGGTTTCATGGCAGCACAGCCTGGTTTGAACCATGACTTGCCGTGGCCAGGATGTTTGCTAAGGTAAAAAAACTCTGACTGCCTTTCCATTCCCCCTTCCTCCTCTCTCCCAGGCAGCACATTGGGCTGCGAGAGGGGCTGCCACAGAAACGGGCACTTTACTCTGCGAAGGTAAAAGGAGGCAGCGTGATGCTGCGGTAGCTAATGCTGCCTCGCCTCTCCCCCTCTCTGCAGTAACAACAACCCCTACGCCTCCTTTGGAGCCACGCTGGCGCGGGACGAGGAACAGAACCTGTGGAGCACCCCACACGACGTGACCCACACGGAGGCGGATGACGACCGGGTGCTGTACAACATGATAGTGGTCAGGAACCAGCTGGACAAGGACTCGGAGGTGAGGCGGTGCTGTTCCTCACGCTCGCGTTTCGCTGCAGACTGAGGCTCGGTGCTTTCATCGGATGCTTTGGCAGTGCCTTTATTTAAGCGCCCATTAAGCTGCTATAAAGACCCCAAAGTCCCCCAATGTGGCTCATGTTGGCATCAGGTCCTCCCACCTGCTCCATCACCCTCTAGATTTTATCCTATATCTGGTGTGGATGCATCTGTAGCCATGTCATCCCTAGGGAGCTCGGGGATGTCTCCGGTGGCTGAGCCCGAAGAGCTGCCCTGAGCTGGGATGCACGATGCCCTGCAAGCACCTCTACCACCATCACCTGCACAGGGACCCCCAGCTCAATTTCCTAGCTTCACAGGCTGCTTTTTTTGCCTGATGCTTGGCCTTTCCGTGATGAGACTGGCATTAGCCCTGCCTGCAGTGGCGTTTGCCCGGCAATGGCAGCGCCTGGAGCTGAGCTGCTGCTCCAGTGACGCATCAAGTTAAATACTCCTCTAATGGATTGTACGGCAATTATCGGGAAGCGGAGAACTGGCACGGCTCTTAGCGCAGAAGGGAAAAGTCATCGCTGTTACATAAAGGCTGTTTTGCAGCCCCGATTTCTTTAGCTAAAGCACTTCTGCGCAAAGGAGATTTCAGTGGCCTGATTAGGAGCAGGCTGTAGCAAATAGTGACACGTTTTCCCCTCTCTGGTTGCTTTTAAGACTTCAAAATGTTTGCAGGAAAGCCTGGAGGCTTCACATTTAATTTCAACATGATCCCACTTCATCCAAGAGACCGCAAGACTGTAACTCTTTCTCCTGCAATAGTCCCCTTAAACCATAAGCTAGCTCAGCTTTCACGAGAAACTTTAAACTCCAGAGGTACAGCTGAGTTCAAACTTAAAATTTTTAAAGCTTAAAATGACATAATGCAATCCTTGTATACAGTTGGCCAGAATCCCCATTTAATGGTTTGTTTGGGTTTTTTTTTGGTGGGGATTGACTTAATTGTGGTATTTACAATGGATGGGTTTGTAACAATGTTTTCATGGCTGCAGGTAACCTTTCCAGCTATCACAGCTGTAACTGAAGATACCCTCTTCCCTCCCAACCACTGCTTTCTCTGTCTTGTGATTGCTTCTCCTAGGGAACATAGGGAGCTTCATCCAGCCCAAACTGGCTGAAGGAAACGAGGACAACTCCATTTAGGGGGTTGCGCTGGTCCTGGGCTGTTCAGAGTTGGATATACTTCAGGGCAGCGCCGAAGCCCATCATTTCAGCTTGCGCCCAGTCTAGCAGCCTTTTAACTTGATTTAGGGCTCGTTTTCAGGCAGGCCTCCCAAAAGCTATTATTATTTATAAAACAGTACCATAAGTGGACAAGCTGCTAAAAAGATGGCTCCTTGGGCAAAGGAGTGTTGTGCGTCAGCCTTGCTCAGGTTGCAGTGACGGGTAAGCAAGAGAGCGCTCCTGTCCCTGCTTGTTCCAAACCCAGTGTCCCTGCTTGTTCCAAACCCAGTGTGCCTGCTTGTCCTAATTCCAACACTTTTGCTCCGCCTTCAGCATGTCTGTAAGGTTTGTAGTGGGTCTGTGCAAGTCACCATGCCTGCCATTGAAAAAGGAAAGTACAAGGAGCATGGGGCTTCCTCTCCACAATGAATGTAAGATCACATACCCTGTTTTTTTAATGCAGTGCAATTAATAAAAAAGCCTGAGGAGTACAACATCAGGCCAACTTTGAAGAAAGCCAACGCACAATACGTTTGATTTGAATTATGGCACAGTGCCCTTTACAGTTAATGATCGCCAGCCTCTCTGCTGTCTCTCTTTTACAGCTAGGGAAACTGAGGCACAATATATAAGCCCAGCAAGCTGCTGCAAGTTCCATCTGCAGCTTTTTCTGGGTGCAGAACAGGGAGGGACTTGGCCAACAAAGCCAACATTCCTGTGTTTGGCCCTGGGTGCTGAAATCTCTCCTTACTTCAGTGAGCATTTCAAAACTAGGCCAGATTGCACTGCCCTCCCCTCCTAATGCGGCTTCAGCCCTGAGAGAGAGAGAGAGAGAGAAAAAAAGTCTAATTGCAAAACAGCACTGGGCTGCGAAAGCCATAATCTGCTTTGGGAGCTGCTCTGCTCCCAAAGTCCCCAGGGAGAGCGTGTGGATGCTGCAGGATAGGGGACAGAGGAACGGTTTCTTGTTCATGCAGGACACAAGTGTTACAAAACCACAGGTCCTTTTTTTTAATCTTGGTTAAAATTGGTCTGAAAGGAGAACTAGTCCTTGTATTTCTGCTCCTTCATTTAACAAAGACATTTTGGTGTGCTGTGCATTTACTGTGTGGTTTGCCATTCCTCATCTTTATCTTTGTGATTTCCTAGCACAGGACTTTGGAAGGATCCCAAAGAGCAGTTTGCTCTATGTCATGTGTGTTTTATCTGTATGGCACCACCTCGGCCTCAAACCAGTATCATGTTTTTCTTAATCTGGCTAACCCGCTTCTGCTTTCCTGGGTATCTTTTTTTTTGTTTGTTTGTTTAAATGTTTGTTCACATAGTGACAAGGTGCCGTGAGCTAGGACAGGAGAAGTGGTGGGCTGGGGTGCAGTGGTGACATTGGCACAGTGCTGGATATTCAGTGGGCATGATCCATGATAGCTCTCTTCTGGCCTGGCCACCTCTTCCTTGTGGATTGCTGTAAATCAATAAAGCAAACTGTCGATGTGAAGGGCCAGGTGTACTGACACCGAGTGCACCCTGTAGCTCAATCAGTTTTATGCATGTTTGATCACTGGTGGTGGGGCTGCTAGCAACTCACAGCGCTGGTGTCCTCCCTTGGGGTCAGTTCCTTGCCCCCACCCAATCCACACAGCCGTTTCTTCTTCCTGCCCCCTCCCAACGGCCCCACTCCAGGTAATTTGGCAGCTCCAGCCCAAACTTGGTGTGACCCTGAGTGAGGATGGCAGGGCTGCTCCGCCGTGCTCCTTGCTGAACCAGGGCAGCAAGCTCTTCAAAGGGAGCGCTGTGACGTCGCGGGTGTGCCCTCTTTCACGCCCACTTGCTCATCCTGCTCAGTGCTGCGTGCTGGGAGTGACGGCTCAGGGGCCCACTGGCCATGGTTGGAGCCCGCCGGAGCACCCAGCGGTTGCAAAACCCACTCTGCAATAGGTACATGAGGCAAGATTCGCTGGAGCCTCCTGAAACCATGAGGACTGAGCAACTTGTAGCTCTGCATTTCTCTCCGCTTGAGGCCAATGAGCGTGATGTGCTTGGATGCACTTTCGGAAGCAAAGTGTGGGCAAGGGAGGGTGCGCGCAGAGAAAACCAGAAAAGCTGTAGCTGAAGGGCTGGCTTAAGGGGGCTGGTAAAGCTGATGCAGCCTTTGGAGATCAAAGCTGACATCAAAGCTTTTGAAGGCTGGGGTCAACTTTTCAAATACGGAAAAAATGTTTTTCCTGCTACTGCCCTGCAGCATCGTCAAACCTGTTGTGGTATAAAGTAAAACCCCAAAAGTGGAGGTGAAATGAGGACCTCTAGGAAAACAGGGTGTTATTTAAGATGCTGCATAGATACAGGCCAAGTCACTGTTCCAGCACGTACCCTGCCAATGCGGAGGAAAGTGTTTTCCAGGGAAGGGGGACTGCTGTGCCTTCAATGTTAACAGCAAGAGCTGGGCTTATTGGGTTTATGTGCATGGTGTGGCAGATGCCCCCCCTCCATGAGGACCAGTTTGTGGTGGCCCTGGTGCCTCAGTGTCCTCTGATAAGGTGCATGGAGTTGTCCAGCTGCAGGCAGAGTGCCTGGGCTGTTGCACTGGTGCTGGCTTTGGGGAAGGACCCGGATCCAGAGCAGCCGCACTGTGGCTCTGTGAACAGAAACTAAAGATGGGGTTTTGCCTTATGACCAAGGAAAAAACACTGTTCTTATGGCTTGTTGTAAATGCAGTGTTTCTTTCTTCTTTTGGCTTATTCCCTTGGGAAAGGTGGGATCATAAACCCCACCAGCAAAGGCAATTCCTCAGCCTGCATCTCTGCTGGGGGCCAGGCTAGCAGAGCTGCGCTGGCATGATCCTCCTGGCAAGCCCGTTAATGAGCTGACAAGGCCTACTTTTCTGCTTCTTCCTGCTCTCGGATTATTCTTTTTTAAACACATTACAGAGAAGGTCAGTATTGTGACACACAGTTGCTGGGGCACGGAGAGGTGATGGGATTTGCCCAGGGTTGGGGATGCTGGTTGGGGAGCCCGGAACCGACCCACTTAATACATTCAAAAAAATTATTTATGAACTCCTGCATGCCCCTCTTAAAACTGAATCCAATTTAAGTTTATTCTAAGCTGAGATGTTGGTCGACGGTTCAGTGTATGACCATGGATCTAGAGTTTGTATTTGCTCAACTCCTTCCAGTGGGGCCAGTCGCAGAGCCAGTGTAGGAGCACCCCTGGATGTGGCGTGGGACATGCCTGGGCTGGTATTTTGCAGTCTTTCCCTGATAACTCTGTTTTGACCTCATTTCCAAAATAACTCTTGAACAGAACAGTGACACCAATTGCTTTCAAGGGAATAAAGGAGAAGGCTTTGATAGAGGATTGTTTTGGCAATATGAGGAAAGCTACCTACTAATTAGGAAATTTCCAGATGAGCAGGGATGAAAAGTTGGACAGTGCTTGCCGGATCTCTTGGCACATTTTTTGCCAGAGTGCTCAGTTATATACCAGCCTGGCTTATATTTCATGCCCAGCATTTCCTCACTTCTGTTTGGCATTTGCAGATTTAGTATATCACACTAGAGAGTCCAGGGAAGTTTTCCAGGTAAATATTTGAAGGGCTGAGCACTCAGAGGAGAGAGGCAGTGGGATTTCCCTGCTGCTCCTGGGATATTCTTGACTCACGCACAAAGAGTTTTCTCAAGCCCCCACTGGTATGTGTTGTGCTCTGCTATGTAGATTTAAAAGGGCAAAACTAGTTGCAAAAAACAGGGCCAGGAACTGCAACCTGCTTTGGTTTCCTGTGGTTAATTCGGATTTTGGCAAGAGGGTATTTTTCGTAAAGGGTTGATTTCGAATGCATCACTGGGATGTCCCAGACCAGTAGAAGCACCAAGGGGTTTGGTGAAGACCAATCTCCCACTGAACTTTCCGAGTACCGTGTGCAAGAAGCCTCCTCGCTGCTCCAGAAGTTACATCTAACTCGGCGAGAGGCAGGACAGGGAACAGAGGTGCAAAAGAAATGCAAAATGTAGCTAAGTTTTGGGAGAGAGCTGCTTGTCCCGTGCCTGCATACAGGCTCGGACTCCTCGCTGGAAGCAGATCCAGGGGGGTAGCCAGCCCCAGATGCGGCACAGAGGGCAGCCTGCTCCGGCTTTGCTCTGCCCAGGGTTGCCCAAGGACCGGCATGCCCTGTCCTGCGTCTCACCGGTGCCCTGGTAGGCCTCAGCAGTCACTGTCACGGCCGCAGTAAGGGCTGAGGGAGAGTGGAGCTTGGCTTGGAGCCCCGGCTCCCTGTCCTGGGGCTGCCCGTCAGCAGGTGCTGAGCAGCCTCGGCCTTGTGATGCCACCGGGCCCCGACCAAACGCTTCCTCCGCAGGTCACCCTTGGTGACTCACGGGATGTGCATGGGGAACACCCTCTCCAAAGTCTCTGATGTTGCCCATTCCGATGCGGAAATGCAGGGCTGGGCAGGCTTTGCTCTTCCTCTGCTGTGTAGTTAAAGGGAGATGCTTTTTAGAATAATTTTTGGGGTGGAAAGATGCTCTTAGCTTTATTTCCCTCATTAAAGCAACACAGACGACAACCCCCTGCCCACAGCATTTGGGATGTCCCTGCTGCAAGGAATGACCTGCAAAAACTTGGTGCTTTCTAAGCCTGATGGAGAACAGGGCATGAGTCCCTTCAAGAGCTCAGCCTGGAGCGGCCCATCCTCACCCTGATAATCTCTGGTGTCTCTAGTTGCTTTTCAACAACTGGCACCATGTGCAGCATTCTCCTCCCTGCTTTCTCTGGGGAAACATAAATACATTCAACTCCACACCCGGGCAAGACAAACACCACCAAAACAAGAGGTCCCCCCCAGGCACCACCGTTAAGCATAATTTTCTGTACCAAAGCCGTTCCTTTGTACGCTCCCCAAATTCTTTATCAACAGGACTAAATACGCACTGTATTCACTTCCATAACGCAACTCAGTGACTACAACATACAAGAAAGCCATAACCTAGATTCTCTTCAAACAAAAATAGACAAGGGAAAACACGCTGCTGTTAATCCAGAGAAAATCAGGAGCAGCTTCCCTGCATGCTAAGCACTGCTCGCCATTTAGCTTAGCGAGGAGTCTGACTTGCTGCTGCGGGAGTGGGGGGAGTGTAAATCCTTGCAGCCCTGAAAGCTGCTGCCCAGCAAGCTGTGTTTTGGGAATGGGAGCATCTTTCCCCCCTGCCCTGCCTCAGCTCACTAATTCAGCAGCGCCTAGCACGCCTGCAATCGCAGCAGCCTGTCTCCATTGATTGTCTGCATTAAAACACTTGCTGAGCTCTGTGGGAGGGCAGAGACACGCAGCTTATTTCCCCACCAGTATACCAGACTGGTTTGCTCTCCTTTCTGCTTGTATCATGGGGTCACGAGCAGGCTGAGACGTTTCCGAGGGATTCCTGCCAGTGGGGACTGTGGCACCGTGCGGCCTTTATTCCCTTTCTTTAAAACTTTCAAGTTTGCAATAAACTTCCCACAAAGCTTTAATACAGTATAACCCCTCTTTTCTTTATCACTGAGAGGTGCTCGATTCCCAACTATGAACTGGTGTCGTGGGAAAGAAGAATCTTGTCCCTGCCTCCTTTCTCTAGCAAAGGGCTGACAAGGCGTTTTGATGCCTTGCACTGCCAGCCAGCTGCCCTCCTGTGCGAATAGAAAAGCTGTTTTCAAGCACTGCTGCAGTCAAGAGAGAAACGGAGCTCTGATTAGCAAAGCTAGCTCGTTGCGAGTAGCAGCACAAAGCTAAAAATGAAGGGGATTTTGCTCTCTGGAAGGATGAGAGGTGCAGAGCGAGTGGCTGCAGGCGGAGCCACGTTTCCCCCGGCTCTCCTGACTTGAATTCACCAATGTCTTAACCCCACTGGCTGCTGCTTCCAAAGAGTAATCTCCAAGGGTTTCCTACAGCTATCACTGAACAACAAGGAAACAGTCTCGTCGTTTAACTCTCTGGAGTTGTGGTGTGTCAGCCGGGTTCAGGAAAAAAAACCAAAACCTAAGACATCTCCAACTCTTTATCAAATCAGATAAACTTTTTAAGGCACCAGGTATCAGAAAACGAGTGGGATTTCTAAAACACAGCCTGCCTTCACAGGTATTATTTAACCCCTTTGAACCCAGTGTGTCACGTAGGAAAATCCCAGGGAGACGGCACAGATTAACACCCGTTTATTCTACAAGAGTCCATCTATGTAATCTGTTGCTGAGAAATTAGATTCATTAAGGTTGTTAGTGCAGGGAAAATATCTGAGCAATGTTATGACCCGCTGTGTGGATGCTTCTGTAAATGCATCCTTTTCAGTGCGTGCCTTGATTAAACTCAGATAGGAAAAATACTTGTGGTTTTCTTGCAGAATACATGCATTTCCACAGGAATGCATACTTGCACAGATGGTATAACTTTAATAAATAATGTCAAAACCTTCCCCTTTAGATCCTGTCCCATTATGCAGATATAAAGCTTGAGGTCAAGCGCAAGGATTTAAGCTGTATAGTTAAGCAAGGCATTATCTGCAGCAACTGGCATCACCAAGAATAGTTATTGTCAAACAACTCCAGCTCAGTCCTCAGCCATCCACGTGCATCCCTCTGCTCTGTTGTTTAAAAACAGGTACTCTAGCCTTTAAAAAAAAGCCTATTTTTCTTGTTTTCCAGTACTTTTGAAAACCTGTCTACTCCAGTTAAATGCCAGAGGGATGAGCAGTTTGGAGAAGCCACTTTATGTGTGACCAGACTGTGAGCAGTAACTTTTTTTTCAAGCTTTTAGTTTCCCTTGGGCTATCATCAGCTGTAAGAAAATGTGCCATGCCAGTTTAACTGCAAGGATATGAAGATAAGGTGTTGTAATAGTTTATAGAAGATAATTATTAATATGTGGTCATGCTTTCTCAAACTGTTAAAGGCCAAATAAGGTATTCGCACAACCTCAGACTGTGATACTAGCAGGGATGTCAAGGTTGAGGTAAAGGGCTTTGGACCAAAGAGACTGAAGTCTCTCAAATAAACTACATTTGGAAGTTCATGTTGTTCTCCAGCCTAGGGCAGCATTATAATTTCCAGCACAGAGCTGGAATTATATTCTCCGTGTCTGACTGAGAAGACCACTTTGGTTATCAGCAATGCCTAAGCTAAATTTTGCAGTCCAATATCAAGGTAAATGGAAGCCTGTTTTGTACACACAGAGAAGATACAGAGATGCTTTACCAAATGTCAAGCTAAAATATTCTATTCTATGCTAGACAGTATAATTTCTTCTAGGGGCAACAGCAGCCTGGCCATCAACCTTCACATTGGTCCCTCAGTGCCAATGTTCAACTCTAAAAGCCGAAATTCCTAGAAAAGCAGCAGAGACCTTCCTGCATGCAAATGCTGAGTATCTCTTATCCTTTTGCTTTACAGGAATGGCAAAAGCTCAACTATGATATTTATACCTTACGGCAGACTCGAAAAGAAGTGAGAAGCAGGTGGAAACACATTTTGGAGGATTTAGGTAAGCTAGAGGACAAAAGGATGTCATTTGCGTGGTACCAAATGAGAAGTCCCATGATGGCTGAGGATGGGAACAGCTCCACAAAATCAGGCTGGTAGAGGAGAAGAGGAGGAAAATAAAGCAAGGCTGCTGAGCAATGCCTTTAGGTAGCCTACACAGCAGCCGAGAGCCTGCGGGAGACTCCCCAGAGCTCAGGCACAGCTAGGAGGAGATGGGGCCACTGTGTCCGCAGGCACGTCAAAAAGCCTGCAAACCACAAGCAGCAGGAGAGCCTTTCAAGCCCATAATAGCATGTACACTCATCCATTTCAAGCCTCCTTGTGGAAACTTAGCAAGGATAGCTAGGAGTTCACCCTGTTTTCTTCTAAACAAGATAAGCAGGAAGAAATGAATATTCCTTTCAGATTTGAAACATAGATACATCTGTTTTCCTTCCTTAGCCCATGCCAGCTGATCAGAACTAAACCACCCACTTTGTCCGCTCCTAAGTGGATTTGAAATATTCTTTCATCAAATTAAATTGCTCAACAGTGACCCTCCTACTCCTGCTATTTCCTAGCCTGCAAACAGTGAACTGCACCCACCGGTCCTTGTGCTCGGCTGCTGCTTCTCTGGAGAAGGCAGTGGTGGGTGTGACCTGGTTTTCCCAATTGTCTTGCACACAGCGCTTGACACCCAGGCCGATGAGGTGTGCCGTGCGGGCACGTCAGCTCGGTGACTTGCATCATGCTCTGGAGGTGGTTGGGAGCTAATGAGAGGAGGGTGTGTGAGTCGAGTGCACTTGTTCAGGGATATTATCACAGGGAGCAAAAGAGATGGGTATCTCGGCCGCTCCTGCCCTACCTGCTGTTCTGGCACCTGGATGGGAGGAACATTATAAATTCATAACTAGGTATCAGCATTCATCTTCACCCAGGTGCTCACACAGCCTGTACAGACCGAATGTGGGAGGGATCACTTGATATCCTCACATCTGTTACTGCATGTTGACAAGGGCTCTCCCACATCTCCCTCACGTCCGCAATGGCTCCAGAGCTGTTTTGCAAAGGGTGGGGAAGCTCAAGGCCAGGGATCGTTTGGCCTTAGCAAAGCCAGACGTGCAACCAGACGTGAAACCTGCTATCTTTTGTTACCTAGACCTGTGCTTTAATCGTAAGACCACCACTCTTTCCCCATAAGTGTTTTCAGGTGAGATGCAATACCACCAGCTCCCTGCAGCTGAAGAAAGAGTTAATGGTAGCCATTACATTTAAAGATCCCTGCAATCATTCTCCTCCCCCTTTCCTTCACTGGATACCCATCCTATAAGAGATGCTGACTGCTACAGGAACAATTACCCATGCATTCATTACTGCCGCAGTAATCACTGTTACCTCCCAACAACATGTAGCCTTAGTTGTTGTGGTGCTCAGGAAGCCCTGCCAGCCCTGAAAGCTCTGGCAGCATCAGGAACACACAAGAGCTGAGTCAGCACCCTGGGTGTGGATGTTCATATGCCTTCCCTGGAAAACTAGCAACAAACTTGCTCTGAATAGGTTTATGTTTTTTTTCCCCACCAGCAAGCTCTGCCCCAAGTGCAGACATGGAGCATACCTCAAGGAAACACTAGTTAGTTTTAGCAAGCAGTGAACGCAGCAGCCCAAGGTGGAGGAGGTATAGGGAACCTTGCAAGAGCCTGAAGGGCTTGGGGGTGACCCTGCTCACGTGTTTGACTCGTTTCTGTAACACATCTCTTTCCCAGGTTTCCAGAAGGAAGCAGACTCCCTCTTGTCAGTGACCAAACTCAGCATCATCAGTGACTCCCAGAACATGGGCAAAGCCCGGGACATCCTGTTAAAGCTCTCCGAAGAGACAAACATCTTCCCAACCAGCTGGGAGCTTTCTGAGCGCTACCTCTTTGTGGTGGTGAGTAGCTCTGAGTGTGCCTTTCTACCTGCAGCCCCTGTCTCTGCAAGTGAGCTCAAATGAAGGGGAGCGGATAGGTGAACTGCACCAGAGGATGCTCAAATACATGGTGGCATCTGGGGCATCCCCATCAGATGTTGCACTTGTAGCTTGGCTGTTCAGCTTCCTTGGAAATGTCAGTGCTGAAGTACCATAAATTTGCCCCCCTGAAGTTCCTTTAAGCCTGTGCAGTTGGGTGCTCTTGCAGCCTGTTAATGAAGTGGGCAAAGATTAGACCTAACACCTGGCTTAACCTGAGAGAGCAGCCTTAGAGAGAGGACTCTGACCAGGGAGCTGCCCAAAGCAGCCCATAGTGACTGTAAAACCCTGTTGCTTTGGCAGGATCGTCTTATAGCCCTGGATGCTGCAGATGAGTTCTTCAAGATGGCCAGCATCATGTATCCAAAAAGACCCGGCGGGGAAAGAGTGGACGATAGCCAGAAGGCCCCGCAGTGCATCTCTGTCATGATGCCCTGAGGAACATGCCTTGGTGGCGCAAGATGGACAGTGGGTTTCTTTCCCTCCAGGACCAGGCTCCTCTGCCGAAGGGTTAGCACAAGTAGTGCTGCTCCTTGTTTTCCTGCAGAGAAGCAAGTGGGCCAGCTGGAGCAGAGTGAGGAGGTCAGCAAGCCATGCCCCATCAGGAGGGCACAGGAAGGTGGACGCTGGCCCTGAGGTGCTGCCAAGCAGAAGGGAGCAAGAACTGTCATAGCATAGCCTCGGTGAGAGACCGCAAGCCTAGTAGTGTATGCGATAGGCAGAAGGGAAACCTGACATATGAGGCATTGCTACCCGTAGCTGCAAAAGTTGAGACGCCTCTAGTTACAAGCGCTGCAAGGAGATCCGAGTTTCCATGGGTACCTGCCACTGTCCCCTCCTTCGACCCTGCTAGCCAGGAGGACCAGCGAGGAAGGAAAAATACCTCAGTCTTCTACAACTCTGTGATATTCTCTGTGCGCTGGTCCCCTTCCTCATCCCCAGCCCATGGCAGCCCTGCCAGGCAGGTCCCAAGAGATCTGGCAAAGAGGCAGGAGCAGCGCATCACCGGGAGAGGAGTTAGCACCAGGCGGCAAAGACCTTGCAGCAGTGTTGCAGTTGGGTGCTGTGTCCCCTGCCGTTAGTGGTTTGGAGATGTTCTGCGGGGTGCTCAGCCTGACATCTTAAAAGAAGGTAAATTTTAGAAAGGTGCCAAGGTCAGACCTGCTGAGAATTTGGCTCCTGTAATATCCTTAGATTGGTGGCCCAACATCTTAATTTCTGCAAGTTTTGGTCTTAATTGCATAACCCCCCCACTATAAAGCTGCAGGTGCTGTCAATATATACCATCCCTGCTGTTAATGAAGATTTTTAATGAACAGCCTTGATATCTCGGGGTTTTGTCTGGTAATGAGCAATAATTTTTAAACACTGGATTTGATCTTTTGAAAACAAGTGAAAGTTCTTCACTGATTAATACATGTGCTGCTAATTGGCCAGTTGAAAATGCTGGTTACACAGGACCTCCCAAAGTAGCAAAACAGAGCTTTTATTTGTTTATACCTACAGTGTTTGAAATGTATATATATATTTATGAATTGTTTCTGTTTCTCAGTGTTCCTGGCAAACATTTTTGTCAACTCAGGACATCAGTGAAAACTGAGTTTAATAAAAAAACCACATTACAAAACCAATGTTTCTTACTCTCTCTGTAACCGTATTCAGGCAACAACATTTCTCTTGACTGCTGATAGCAAAAGGGCTGGGGTAGTTGTAGAGCATACACCTCTGCGACCTGTTCCCTGTACACTTAAAATTGCCTGTTGACTTGCAAAAGTAGGGTCATTTGCCAGCCTAGGACTAAAGTCTTCGTAGGAGATGATAGGGATTGAATTTAATTTCAGTGGGATTTGGAGTTAGGTGTCCGGTTCCCATTGATTATTTTTTTTTTTTCTTTTTAGCAGAAGTTCGGCTGTGCTTTAGACAGCCTCTGATGTTTTTATAGAAAATAAACTTCAGTGCATGGCATCTCCAGGGTTTGATTTGAACAAACTTGCAGAACAGAGATCCAGCGGTCCAAGGAGCACCGTGCCAAAGTACATGACACCACCCAAAAGTCAGCCCTTGGGATGTTATCACTTTTTAGTACTACATGTTACATAAGACCACCTGATGAGTTTCTAAATCTTGTGGGCAAGAATAGAGATCGTTATATCACATTGTTTGCACGATGGAGGTCGCCGTTAAGCAATGCCTTTACAGAAACACCTTGCTGTCACTTGTAGCTGTGAAACCAGTTCTGATGTCAACAAAATGCAATTTGTTGTAACTTAACAGGACAGAAACTGCCTAAAAGAGACAATAATTAGGATCTGTGAAAGAGTTTAGCTACTGAAGTAAGACCCTGTGCAGGGCAAGTGCTGAATTTCTGAGCACAGCCACAGGGAGGAGCAGGAATTGACAGCAGCATTGGATCAGAGTAGAGCCGCTCACTTCTGCACAGCAGGCAGGAGTAACCAGGCCTGGGGACTTGCGCACCAAATTATGTACTGATCGTAACATGAACAGAAAAAGGTCTGTCGGTCCCAGCACTCAGATAAAACTGGTCATGGCGGAACCTGCAAATATTGCAAAACAGCCTTTGGTTAAGTATAAGGATGCAGAAATTCTAAAAATCTGCAACTTGAAAAATTACAGAAACCAGCAGAAATTGTTTCCGTAGAGGTCCAAGCTCAAGTTCATCATTCTGTTCATCTCAGTAGGAAGTGCCCCGTCTTTCATGCACTTGAGGTAGAAGACTGATAAACTGAATTTCAGTTAGTAAAATGAAGAGAGTAATTTGCCTTTTCTAATTTGCATAGAAATTGCCAGGAAGATGCATATCTTTAACTTTTGTTTTGGTCAGATTTGGCCTTCCTGTGCTGACAGAAGAAGGAAACATGTCTTAGTTTGTCTCCAAGCAAGTCTTCCTCTGTGTCTTGGGGACCAGCAGTAGAGGACCCTCTACCTGGAATCCAGAGATGGCACACACTCACCATAAGGTTCAAATACTGCCCAGTTGCCGATTGATACTGGCCTGCCAGAGGTGTTTAAAAGATGTATTTAGGCTCTATCACAGGAAAAGTTACCCACATCTATACAGCAGATATGGTGAGACTATCCTGTTTAAGGGCAAGAACAAAGATGGGAAAAGAAGTGCAGACAAACATCTCCCAGCGCAACTTATTCCAGATTTTGGGCAGGTTAAAAATCCCTAGCAGGGGAAAGGCTCCTGGGCAGCACTTGCATTTTGGGTCTCAAACTGAGAACGTGAAGACACATTCAGCTGGTAAAAGAAAGTCAGACACACACAGTTGAGCATCACACCTTGGAGCTGTTGCAGCACAGTGTCATAGGCCTCTGAGTGGACAGGCTACCTCACCGAGTTGACCAGGACACCTCATTAAGCAGCAAATTTCGCTCTGTTGAGAAAGATGGAATAAAGATTTCATAAAACAAACACATATAGCTCAAACAGCATCCAAGTCAAAGGCTCCCTGGTGATGCTGCATTGCTGCCATCGTCCTGGGTGGGCGGAATTCATCCCCCAACAAGAGCGATTACCTTCTTCACTAGAAGCAAGTTTGGGTTTCTGTTTGTTTGATGCACCATTCATACCTCTAGCTGCCATTCAGATGGGCTTGAGTCTCACATATGACCTGTATCACACCTGGAAGCTTGTACAGACGTCTTTGATGTACTACACATCTCAGGTGCCACTAGATACGTGCATGTGGGGAGCCAAATCCCACCCACACCCAGAAAAGCCTGCCAGCACCCACCTAGGAAGCAGTGGCTGTAAGAGAGCTCAGCGAACACCAGGTGCCACTGTTCCCTTAGCCATGCTGCAGCATGCTGAGGGAAATCGTGTTTACAATGCAGGGGAAATTTTTCCAACCTTTTTTTGCATGCATCAAGTCTCTCAAGGCTGCAAGAACTGACTTTCTGTTAAAGGTTGGGGTTTAGATATTTAATAATTGCTCTGGCACTTTCCAGGAGACAGTGGTAAGCCTATCTCTCTTTCAAAGGATCACATGGCTGGGGCCAAGGACTCTGATCCTGCTTGGAAGTGCCACTCAGTGTGGGGCTGGCTGCTGCAGGAATTAGCATGTTCACGAAGAACATTTATTTTCCTAAATAGAGGGTGACTTTGGCACTCCTTCCTTAGCTAGAAAAGGAAAAATACCAAGAATTCTTTAAAATGAGCAATGTGAGAGGGTTTAAAGTACATCTGGGTTCACTTTGCTTTAAGATTTTTTTTTTTTTCTTAGATTGACTTTGTATTTGACTAGTATTTCAACTAGAAAAAAAGGGGAATAAAAGGTAATTTTTCATCCATCCATAAGCTATATGTGCCACTTGGGTTTCCTTTTACTGAGCTACAGTAGAAGCAGACACAACTAGCACAGTTCATGTGATAACTTGAAACAGATAACAATTTGGTATGAACCAGAGTAGTTCTCCAAAGTGAGAAATCCTGATTTATACCAACTGATGATCTAAGCTTTGTCTTTCACCAGCACCTGTTTGGTTATTTCAGACATTGCCTCTATCAATCTGGCTGTTGAGCTGGAGAAACACTTGTTCCTAATCGTTGGCCAATATGTTGGCTTAACAGTGACTGAGCAGAGTATTTTAGGTTTTGGGGTCATGGGGAACAACAATGTAGGGTTCCCTTCCTCCAAGATAGAGCTAGGAATTAGGTATAGTGCAATCGCTGTCTGTCATAGAGACCAGCTAGAAACCATTTGTAGACCATCTTGACTGTGCATGTGCACACACGGTTTCTTCTTTATATTCCAAATTTTCCTAGGACATACATCATGAATGTGGCAGGGTGAGGAATAAAATCACGGTGGAAATTCAGCTGTGATGTCTAAGACAGGCAGAAGGTGGCAGTGTAGGTGTTTGGTAAAGGCTGCAGCAGCAGCAGCCGAAGGAGATGGGAGGCAGTGGCCTGAAAGGAGTCAGGCTTTCCATTTTACTTGCTATAGATGTAAATCACACCGTAAGTTCTGATAAATAATGAGAATGGACATGGGAAAGAAAAATGTCATCTTTTAAATGTCAGCTATAGGAAAAATTACCATTTCAAACCACTCAGTTTCAATCATTTCTAATGTTAGAAATTCCAACACTTAGATACTCTTCCTGGAGGGAAAGCATGTACTTTTCTAATTTAATGAGGATCAGTAACGTTGAGCAACTTACCACAAAATAGCTCTCCAAAAGCATTTCTTTGAAGACAAACAACCATTTTTGCATGGGCATTCCTTGTTAGGCAAGTTATGGATTATCAGAAACATTTCTTTGGCTTACAAATTGCAGACGTTGCGGACACATCCATAGGGGAGCTGCCTTTGCACAAGGGAGGCCATGGAGAAATCTGCTCACTGGCCACTCCTAAATGCCCCAGGCAAAGACTTGCATGGCCAAAAGCTTGTCTGTCTTTTCTATCAGTTGGTCTAATGAAATGTACCACCTCTCCCCATAAGCCTTATCCTTACCCCTTAAGGAGAACAGTCATTTTTCAAAGTGGTAATAAACTCAGGGGACTATTTTGCCTTACTTAGATGGAAAGGAAGATGCCATGGAAGCTGTGGGCACCCCTGACATGATAGCATTACAATAAACAGGTTTAGGCAGCCCATCTAGCAAACAGCCAAAGAGGTAGAGCCGTATCAAAGCAAAGACAAAGGGGCGGCAAACAGGCAGAGCCCAGCCACTGCCCAAGAAAAGGAAAGAGTATTTGGCAGGTCAAGAAAGTTATGTGTAATGGGTACAACATAGGTGCCAAAATATATTGTGGTAGTGTGGCAGAGTGCGTCATCTGGGTAGCACCAGCATCATGAAATATGTTTGTGTATGCCTGAAAAACCATCGTTAAAAACCCCATTTGATGATAGCTCACCAGCAGATCAGAAAGAAGAGATATTTAAGAAACGATGTGTTACCAAGAGTTTATCCTTTCAAGAGTGGCAACTTTATATCTGTTAAGCTGCTGGGATTCTTTCCATTGGCTTGAATGGGGTTTGAGTCAGACTTTGGAGACACAAACACCAGGGCAAGTCCAGACACCACTGAAGTCAAAAACAAAACTTCTGCCAGCTGCCCATCTATTCCTCTTCTGCATCAAAGTCTCAAAAATAACAAATATGGTTTCTGAAAAGATTTCTACAAGTGATGAGAGCATCTACCAAATGAAGAAAATAAAGCTCAAACCATTTCTCATGGCCAAGGGATCACAGGGAAAACTCAGATTGGAGGAGACCTCAGGAGGTCATCTCAACCAACCTCCTTCTTGCTTAAGATAACCTCTCCCCTTTTGAAAATGGGGCAAGCAATTTGGATGGAAAACATTATTGGCATACACAATATTTCACCTACTTCAAAGATGTAGTGGTTGGTACAAAGAAAACAGATTAAACTTTTTTTTTTTTTTAATTAAAAAGGTAAAATAGAGCATTTGTGAAACTCAGCTGGAGGGCAGGTTTGGAATGAGTGAATCCCCTATGAAATAATCCTTTGATACCTCTAAGTCAAATGACCAGGGTTAGCTTTAAACATGCATTTCCATTCTTCCTTAGGTGAAGGAGACAGATAGAGGAGTGATGGGAGCCCAGAGCCATATGGGTGAATTCACCTCGCCTGGGAGTTGCCCAGTGGGGCGACCTGGTTAGCAGGGAGCCAGCAGCTCCTGTGGAGTAATCAGTTCCCAGTGACCCATCTGGGGATGAAGGGGGAGGGAGGGAAGGGAACGGTGTTATCTTGGTGATAGGGACTTGATCTAGAGTTTGAAGACTCAATTTTCATTCCCAGAGCTGCCCCAGCTCTGTCTGCCCTTGAGGTCATCCAAGTGCAGGAGGGAGAGGTTGTACCCACTAGAGCTGATGGCAAAATGGTCTTCCTGTGCTGGAGGGATTGTCAAGGTCTTGATATTTCTGCATCTGTCTTCAAGCAAAACTTTGTATCTCTAAAACATTCACAAGCCTATTATCCAAAAAACTCTGCTATAATAATTTCAAGATGGTTTGCTTCTATTTTGACTTTCTTTTTTAATGCTCTCCAGCCTTTTAGTATAAGCTGAATAAAACATTGTTTCTATCCAGAAAATAAAACTTCAAATTTAGATCACAGCAGTGCCTTTTAAAGCAGTGCTAAAACAGTTGGGTTTTTTGGGTTGGGTTTTTTTTTACTTAATTCAGGGGAATACCTATTCCCACAAATAGTTTCCATTCTGATAAATCAGTATTTACAGACAGGAAATCAGTTTAGTTTTGTTTCAAATCCTAACCCTGCCTAATACTTAACTCCTTTGAGAACAGCTTTGAGATCTACTAACAAAGTGTGCTTGTGTGGCAGTCAGTAGTATTGTGATTATTTTTCAAGTGAAAATTATTTTTCAAAACATAAAGGAAGGGCATCTTTTAGTCATTTTGACTATGTTTAAGTGAGATCAGCAAGAGAGACTATAGCTCTACAAAGGACATGCGCAGGCATGCCTAGGAATTTGGCTTGCCTGCAGTTTATCTGTCCCAATTAAAGGCAGATGCAACCTTTTGCTTCTATGAACGTTTATGAACTGGCAGATCTGCTGAACAGGGAGACAGTTAATATATAGCAATGGGTCCTGAACTAATCAGACACACACTTTCACAGTGGTGTTTGGCTTTAGTTTGCCCAATTGCATGAAGGAGATTTTCAGTTTTCCTTCCTACCTCCTTGGACAAGATGCAGCACAGAAATTACCCAAGTTTGGGTAATCGTGTAGTTTGCAGTTTGTGTCAGTTCTCTGAAGTCTATGACAAAAGAGGGGAATTACAGGACATACAGAGTGGCTTATGCTCTAATTCTGCTTTGCAGAAGAGAAGGAGCTTCCTCAAAGTACATGAATGGTTTGGAAAGCCCAACTGGTACTTACATCTGCCTCTTGCTTAAGTATCTGAGGAGTCACGCTGGACCTGCACAACCCATTCCCATGCTCAGATGTTTAGTGCAATCCTACTGATGAACACACCAGATGCCCAGTCTCCACCAGGGCAGAGCCAATGAAACGAGCATACCTACGTACCTGGGTCATTGCACACCAGGAGAAAGCGAGACCCAAGTCAACTCCCCTGCAGCCCTGATGTCTCCCATAAGCTCAATTCAGCCTGGACACACTTCAGAGGTCAAACACGGTCACAAACGTAGCACCCTCTCACTTTACTTGCTCCTTATACAGCAACAGCATGCAGAAACCTCAAATTAAAAAGGCTGTATGGGCAATCGGACCGGCTGCACGGATCTGCCCCCCCCCCAGTTGCAAGCCAACGCAAACCCTGCGAGACAGACAACGGACAGCACGATGTTCAAAGGTAAGCTCAGTGCAGTTTTTGCTCCTATACTCACAAATACCACTTGCTAATATTAATTTCTCTTTAAATTATGTGTACATGCTATCCAACATCTCAAGAAACTTAACAGTAACACACACACCTCATGCTATTACAGAGCATCTGCAGGATCAGAGCAGCAACTTCTTTCCTCCCCAGCCTTTATTTTTCTTAACACTGACGATTTACATTACTAGCTGTACATACTAGGGCTCATTTTTCAACCCACCACCCGTTTTCAGATTCTTTCCTTACATTTTATTCTTATTTCGTGTTAGGTTTGCCGTTACATGTTTTTTACCTTTGAGCCTTACCTTTCACACCTCCCTATTTCCTAGTTTTTGTTATTGTAAACCTGCGTATTTTAAAAGTTAATGAAGTGGTAGGGGGCTGACTGGGAACAGGACTGCCTGACGTCAGCAATTACCAGGCTTTTCCTATATTTAGAGCAAGATATAACCATGAAACTATGCGAACTGACAGTCAGCAAACCTACAGCTATACTGTGAAATATGTGCTACAGACGTAACCACTGGCCTGCAACTGAGTCTCCCACCCACTGCACTAAGCAGAAAGACTTGCTAGAGATAACAAAACTCTTTCCTTTTTAATGACTCATGCAAATACAGCCGTTGAATTCAGCAGAGCAAGCTTGAGGCTTAAATCTAGGAAGGCTGGTAGTCACCATGCAGTTTCTAAGTAAAAATAAACACATTTCTCAGCACTGAAGAAAGATCATCCAGAAGAGTGGTCCACACCACGCAGCTTTTCATTCCTGCCTTTGCGGCTTCTTTTGGAGATGCTATTGTCCATTTTTTCCACGTCTTTTACATTAAAGACTAGTTGCACTTGGTGAACTAACATCAGACAAAAAGGTAGCCTTCAAGGACAGAAAAAAATTAAGATTTTTTAATCTTTAAGACTAAGAGCTGGAGAGGGATGGCAATGCTCCTGATGTCATGGACAGTTTAGTATTGGGTTTTCCCTTGCTAAGCTACAACTATGAGAACTAGCCCTGCAGGGCGATGTCCTCCAAACACACAAAAGGACATAATACACCCATTTAATCTTACAATCTTGCACAGAAATAGGGTTTTACATGCAGGGAACAGCAAATTGTAGGTAAAGAAGGGGTCAGCATGGATGTCTGTGACTATGTTGTAAACACATCTGATTGAAGCAGTTAATCTTTTTGCTTTAAGTGCACCAAACACTATTTTTCACTTGGATTCCTTTCTCAAACCGCTCCCCAGTTCAGCAGGATGTCAGCCTGTGTCCCCCAGGCCAACAGAGCACCATCACTCACAGCGGGCAGCACCATCGAGATGTTTCTGTAGCTTCAAAGGTTGGTGAGCTGCAACAGGGTGTGAGAATACCCAAGCCTTTGTGTAACAGGGTTGCCAGGATTCCATCCCAGCAGACTCCTTCCTATCCTGCAGTGAAGATGGACGTTGCTCAGGACACAGCCATCTGTCAGTGGCTTTGCCAAGCTCTCCTGGGTGAGTTCAACTCTCCAACCAATGCACAAGTGAAGGGGTCCACGTCCTGGAGTACGCTCACATAAATCACTGCAGCTCTGCCGATTCCAGGTGTCTCAGGACCTGGCTCCAAACACTGTGTTTGTACAGTTTCTTCCGTCCCTGACTACCTTGGAATGATTTGTGTCTTCTGAAGATGCAGAACTGATTTCATACTAAGACAGGGTAGTGGCTTCCTCTGAGAGCTGGTGACCTGTTGCCTGGGTTGATACATGATATATGACAGTGACGAGCAATAGGCATTTCCTTTGACTCTTAGCTATAAGTCTTCAGTAAACAAGGGGACAGAAGTAAACACATGGGTTTCCTAGCTATTAATTTTGCAGTTTGAATTTACAGCACTTGCTACGGCTTTTTTGGATAATTTTCCACCTCAGGAAAAGGCAGATGTGATGTTTTCACAGGCTGCATGTACTTTTTGCTTGCTTTGCACTGCACAGGTCAGCACCTTGCTTGGCTGGAGCACATGGGGCTGAAGATCATCAATGGGTACAACCAGCTTCTGCCATTTTAATGGAGGTTTTTATTTAGTTTTAGTCGTCTTTAGGACTACACACCTGCTCTGAGAGGAAAGAGGGTTTCCTTGCCAGGCAGAGGTGAGCATTTAGGCAATGTAGTTTGATGGGAGAGCAGAAAAAAACCTCAGGACCCTCCATTTGCCCACCCTAGGGCACAGCAGTCTCTCCATAAAAGACTTTGGGAAGATGAGGAAGTAGCAGGCGGCTGTCTCCTTCTACCCTTACAGGCACTAGCCCCTCCTGAGCTGATACTATTCTCTGTGAAAGACCCTATAAAAGATTAAATTCAGGCTATCTGTTCCTATTTGTATTCCTCCTGTGTACTTCTTTGAAGCATATTTTAATTCTCCCTGTTCCCCAACCTCATTTCAGCTGGCGGTGCTGGAAGGTATTTAAAGTTACAGCCATACTCCCATGGGTCACCATGAAAGAGATTGGGGGGGGGGGNGAGCGCTTGGGGGGGGGGGGGGAAATGAAAAAACCCCTGAAAGAAAGCCTGAGTCTGTCTGATGCACAGCAATGCTTATATTTCAATTACAGAGAGCGAGGGGCCAGACTCAACAGAGTCTGAGACAGGGAAAGGAAGAATTATGTTGGAAAACCAGACACCAAAGCCATAAAAGAGTGACTGCCTGTAAACGGCTAATCCAGTTAACAAAGCAGGCAGGTGGCAACCATGCTTTCGATCCGAATCGAGCGCCAACACGGCAGGGCATTCTTACTTACATCGCCTGAGGGTCTGACCTGCAGCTGTGCTGCTCCTGCAGGGCAGGAATGATCCACAGGCCGATGTGTGATAGTACTAAAAAAACAACACGCCAAAAAAATAACTGCTCAGCCCTCCCTCCTCCATCTCACACGGAGCTGATTCAGAGCAGGCAGCTTCCCAGCTCCCAGACACCATTTCCTTGCTCACTCCTTCCTCAAGACGTTGGTAGCAGGGGATTTCTGTCCTACCTGCTGGCAGCTGGTGCTTGCCTCCTGCAAACAGCATTCATGGCAGGCCTGATCCTGCTGCTGCCAAACCTTGCATACGCACACTGCAAGAGGAGATGAAGGCACCCCTCGGCTGAGCTGGCCTGCATCCAGGAACGGAGGGATAAAGGAGCTCTCTATGCTTTCGCACCATGCGCAACCTCACTCTGATAAGAGTGCTTGCCTGCGCTGAATCCCAGCCCGGCTTGGGCAGGGCTCCCTTCACAAATATAAGGCTTTTGTGGGATTTTATGAATGAGACTGGGCAGGGATTTGTGCAACAGAGGTGACATAGTGCAGCTGCCTCCCCAGGGATAGGCTGAAGGTGAGATAAACAGCCCAATTGGCTCCTTGAGGCCACTTCTCCGATTACCCAATATTTTCCTCAGGGCTCTGGTCTCTGTGTCTCATAATCCCCTTGCTGTTTGTCCCTTGAGCAGCAATGGGGGCTGTGAACGTGCGTCCAAGCAATGCACCCTGTTCCTGGGCTAACAAGGGACTTTTTGAAAGAAACTCTGAGCAGAATGACATCAAGCCAGAAACCTCTTGGAGGATGTTGCAAGCTGGGCTTTGAAGGCAGGGTTTGTTTAGGGACATCAGGTTTCAGCTGGATCCACTGATACTGGACATGCCAATAAGAAATCCTAATTACCAGGCAAAATTGAGTAAGAGGCTTTCAGGCTGTGGGTACCTTTAGCTGAGCAGCATATAAACATCCTTCCCTCCTTGGCAGGGAGGGAAGGAGAAACCACTCTGCCTTGTGCTCCGTCTGAATTAAATCAGAGCTCTCAGACTTCCCCGTAAGCACAGCCATCAGTACCTCTTCTTTCACTGTGCACCCAGCAATAACAAACCAGGGCTAGCAGAAAGCCAGCAGAGGCTCAAAATAGGTAGTAGATGTTGAAGAGGGCTTTGCTGTGCCCCCGCATCAGCCCCTGCATACAGATCCTCTTCAGCAACAGTGTAAGCCTCATCCTCACCTGCTCAAATCCACATACAGAAGCTTTGCTTGAAAAGAAATAACGACCCAAGATCTTATGCATCTTTCTTTAGAAATGCCATGCAACTAGAAGGTTGATATTTTGAGAAGGAGCTAGTAGCTTTTGTTGGATTTGTGAAGGGCTACAAGGAGACACCAGGGAAAGGACAGCTGTTTCACACTCCTAATTCTCAGGCACTGCTGAGGTTTCTGGGGTTTGGGACCCAGCAGATCTCTGTAGGTCATTTAGACGCAGGGTGGTGTAGTGAGACTGTGCTACACTGTTCCAAATCAGTGCAAAGGAGAATTACACCTGAGACATGGTAGATTGTAAGACCACAGTGCAGAGATGTCAGTCCAGGCTTACTGAAGTTAGCAGAAGAGCTGCGAGCATACAGTGCTTCATCTTTAGAAATAAATAAAATAGTAAGTAAGAAATCTTGCTTGATATCAGGGACAACCAGAGAATGGGACATGGCCTTCTGAATTCCTGAACAGTGGCTTGGATCCAATCCTATTAAAAATAGGGTTTCAATAAGAGTTTAATTCTTTCTTCTCCTGCCTGCCTTTGACCAAGCTTTTCCCATTTTGGTCTTTGTCCAGAAGTTGTCACTCAAAGTAGGGAATGTTTTATTTCCTCTGGTTTGCTGCTTTCAGTTGGGTCACATCAGAAGTCCCAAGTCCTGGAAGCTGTATCAAATAGCTCAGTGCTTTTAGGCGATGCAACAGATGTGGTTAGGCTTTTATCTTCCAGGGCCTCCAAACTGTTGGATCTGTATTTTATTTCAATGATCTCTCAATTGTGCGTAATTACATAGAGCAAGATAACAGACCCATTTGGCTAACATTTTGCTTGGTCAAAGCCTATATTTAACTATAGATCCTGGCTCTCTTTCCAACAGTCCATGATAGGGCTTATTTTCCAGCCTGCACCTGAACACCCAGAAGGCCTCAAGAAATCAACAAGTAAAGCTGGAAATGATCCATGCCACCCTACCTGCCAAGAGCTGAGACCAGTGCTTCTAATTGCTGTGAGCTTCCTTTACCCATCAGTGAATCACCGACCTGTAAAAGTGAAAACAGAGAGCTCCTGCACCCAGCTCTCCCTGCAAACTAACGGTGTCAGCTGCTGACAGCCTCTCCAAACAGTTTCATTTCATGCCATAGCTATCCATCTGCAGCTGTATTCCACCAAGTCGCTCTTTGGGAGCTTGTTGACCTTATAAAGCATGATTTGGTTTTGTTTAAAGAAACAAAACTGACTGCCTGCAGGATACTTTGATCCTGAACAGTATTTTTAAGTAACAGGGCTGGATGAGGCTATGAAATGATCTGCTGGTGAGTCACAACATCACTTTCTGCAGCAATCTGCTTTGTCAAACAGCATACCTGATTTTCTTGCTCAGTGTCAAATATTTGCTGTCTGTCTGAGTATAAAGGATATTTCACAGCAAACCCAAAAGTCTGTCTTTACAGTGGTGCATCCTCTCACTGCTGGTTATTCTCTCACACATGTGTACACACACTCAATTGTGCAGAAAAGCCAGACGTAAAGCCAAGGTAGAAAAAAAACCAAACCAAAACCAAAAAAACCCCCCACCA
This sequence comes from Scopus umbretta, assembly GCA_013400535.1. Taxonomy (NCBI): domain Eukaryota; kingdom Metazoa; phylum Chordata; class Aves; order Pelecaniformes; family Scopidae; genus Scopus; species Scopus umbretta. The sequence continues at coordinate 13,934 of VZTL01062078.1, read as the reverse complement.
AACCAAAACCAAACAAACAGTAATCAAAGTTGCACACAAAGCAAAAGAGACTCCCCCAAAATGCCATTAGCTTCCAGGAAACAGCAAGCTTTCAGAGTCCAAATCACCCTTGGTGAAAGCAAGCCCAGCTCCATTAAATTCAACAGACATTGTTACACTTCACTGAAGTANGGGGGGGGGGAGGACTATGACACCCACACTGGGTGCTCCCCTGTGTGCAGGGGTACCCTTGGGAGCAGCTGCTTGGCCACTGCCCTGCCTAGAAAGTGGGCGGACAAACGAACCAGGCTTTGAATAAGGAGCATCTGTCTGAGCATAGCTGTCTGCGTTTGGGTAACACAACCCTGGCTGCTGTCTCATCTCTAAATAGATTTGACTGTGCTGAGGGACGCTATTATACCCAGCTCCCAAAGGCAGTGACATGTCCCATGCCAAGGGCATAAAACGGTGCCTTTTCTCCACTGAACCAGCGCTATGCACAAACGGAAAACACAAAAAGCCATCAAACCCAGACACACCCCCTCTTTGCTTTTTCATACTTATCTTTCAGTATGATGCTCCCAACAGAAATAAGAGAACATTTTAAAATGCACATTTCTAGAAGTAAAGCTATGGGGTAACCTAAGCTATTATCCCAGCAATGGGGGAAGAAAAAAAAACAAAAACAACAAAAAAAATCTTACTCTATCTCGGTATTTTTTTTCCTCAAAGCACACCTTAGCCAAGTCAGCCTTATGCTGCAAGAGGCAAGAGCTGTTGGTATCAGAGAGCTGCCACACAGGACACATGCTCCCAGAGCAAGGACAGCGGGACAACTGGCCATGCCTCTGCTGCACCACAGTGGAGTTTTCCACTACTGCTCAGCTCCTTGTNCCAAGTCGCTCTTTGGGAGCTTGTTGACCTTATAAAGCATGATTTGGTTTTGTTTAAAGAAACAAAACTGACTGCCTGCAGGATACTTTGATCCTGAACAGTATTTTTAAGTAACAGGGCTGGATGAGGCTATGAAATGATCTGCTGGTGAGTCACAACATCACTTTCTGCAGCAATCTGCTTTGTCAAACAGCATACCTGATTTTCTTGCTCAGTGTCAAATATTTGCTGTCTGTCTGAGTATAAAGGATATTTCACAGCAAACCCAAAAGTCTGTCTTTACAGTGGTGCATCCTCTCACTGCTGGTTATTCTCTCACACATGTGTACACACACTCAATTGTGCAGAAAAGCCAGACGTAAAGCCAAGGTAGAAAAAAAACCAAACCAAAACCAAAAAAACCCCCCACCAAACCAAAACCAAACAAACAGTAATCAAAGTTGCACACAAAGCAAAAGAGACTCCCCCAAAATGCCATTAGCTTCCAGGAAACAGCAAGCTTTCAGAGTCCAAATCACCCTTGGTGAAAGCAAGCCCAGCTCCATTAAATTCAACAGACATTGTTACACTTCACTGAAGTAGGTCTTTTAGGGTTTATTTGAGGTTAACTGCCCAAATCCCTGGCTTACAGACCTCTTTATGTCCAAGATAACAAATGCAAAGGCAAATAGGAGCTAAGAGAGAAGCCGTGCTAGCGGCTGGTTCCTTGCCCTCTGGCTCGCTGTGTTTGCTGACAGCGCAACTATGCAAAGCATTTGGCTCAACACACACTGTGGCTGTCCTGCTTTTATTTCAGCGGTTCCCGATACAGCCCTGTTCTCCTCTGTTTGCTCTTCGGGGACTTTGCATAACAGCCAGGTAGGGATACCCACATAAAGTAAACAAGTCCTATCTGTGCTTTTCCTTGATAATTGACAATGAGAGTCAATTATGAACAGGGCCTGGCCACCCCAGCGCAAAAGCTGGGCCTTGTCTGCACCTGGAGGATGCTGCAGCGAGAAAAACCCAGCACTGGTCAAACTGGGACAAAACCTTGTGTATCGCATGGGCCGAGGGTGCTGTTTGCTGGTGCTCTGTCAAACCAAGGTGCTGTCTGGGGCTAA
>VZTL01062074.1:9415-24108 GCA_013400535.1 Scopus umbretta | reverse complement strand
GTTGTGACATATTTCCACTTTCTTAGTATTAGATGACAAGTAGGCTAAAGACATCTTTAGTAAAAATGTTGGTTGGTAAAGATTAAAAACCTCTTTATCTACAAGAATTATATTTTTCACTAAAGTTGTAGTGCTTTTTAGACAAAGGTCTGTGGTTAGAAGTTAGAAAGATATTGATGGTGAGTTGTTAAGCAAAAAGAGTTAAGCACCATGTTCATAGTAGTTCTCAGCAGGAGCTGAGTGCCACCTCCATTAAATGGTCTTTAAAATACNAGCAGGAGCTGAGTGCCACCTCCATTAAATGGTCTTTAAAATACCACCACATTTTAATAAAAATATAATATTTCATAATTGTATAATGTTCTCTCTTTCAAATAATACCAAATTCAATCATGCCATTACACAGTGAGACAGATCTCTGAATTTTATATCTTTCTCTAAATGCAGGAAAATAAAAATTAAAGCTTATAGGAACTCACATTTCCACAACTACATGCCTGTATCATACATGGACCTTATTGAAATGCATTGAAGCAGGAGTTCAGGGCTGTTACTGAAAAGTTGAGAATAGGATGACTTTGCATCTCTACATGGAAGATGGGCATCCGTCTGGATCTTCTTGTATCAATCCTGTTTGTTATGCATTTGATTATTGATCTTTGGGCAGAGAGTGATCCACAGTACTCTGTAAACTAGGAAACTGTAAGATGGCCCCATCAAAGACTTGGAAAGGGTTAAAATGTCACTTTGTAGGTAAACAGAGCAATGTTTCCAAATGTTGCTGTGACTAGTATTATGCTTAATCAAATTCCAAAATGTTTTATTGTCATTTTGCAAAGTCAAGATTAAGGGTTAACATTTCCAGACTTATGAAAATATTAGTGCTTTGGGATGAATATAAATCTGTAAGGAAACAACAGATTTATGGCTTCTTTAAATTTTTCACCTCTACAAAAACTATTCCCTACCATTTTGCTGATCATGTTATTTTACTGATTCACAAATAATATTACCCTTTACTGAACTCTTAACATACAGGAACATGATTTTTATTTTTATTGAGGGCAAACTAGTCTTATCATTCTTAGTCTGAAAGACTTAGAAGTGCCAAAAAGAGACAGGAGAAAAAAAAATACATAGACTGCAAAGTACTGTAGGTGAAGAAAAAAATGTTCTATAAGCATTGTGCAAATACTACTTTCTGCTTTGGCCAAATTATGGGGCATTATTTGTGACCGAGTTCCAGAGTACGTTTTATTTTGATATTCCAGGCCAAGAGGAGTGTGCAAAAAGTAGATTGTTGTAAGCAAAATGCCTAAGGACTACTGTGCCTAAAGCATAACTAAACTTAGATTTTGGTCGTGCCATCTTTATTGCTCTCTTTCTCTTAGTTGTTTTAGTTGCATGTTTTTGATTTTTGTTTTAATTTGCTTTTTCTTGGTTGTGTTAGATAAGGTTTTCAGAGGATTCTGTTATAATTGGTAATGCAGTTTAAAATTTCTCATTGCATGTTAAAACCCAACAGCTTTTGAAATACCAAGTGAGACTGTCTCTAAGAAGAAAAGTATTATTTCTGGCTATCTAACATAATATTAACCCCCTTCAGAATAATAGCTTGAATTTGAATGGCATTACCAAGTCACAGTTCAGCTCCCTCTTCCCTCATTCCTTCCTTCTGAAGAAAGTGAGCAGTAATTGTACAGTGTACAATAACTAAAGCTTTGTCTTGAGGTCCATAAATGCATAAATAAATAAAGTGAATTTGAGTGCCAACTTATACCAGCCCTAGACTGCTTTACTTTCAGAAAACAGCTGGTAGTGCTTGCTGAAAATAATTCACTTTAAATGCCTCATTTCAGGTATTTAAGGTTTGAGAAACCCATGGTTTTTAGCTTATGAAAATACTCTCTATGGGCTCTTCATCTTCTTTTATCCTGCAGCAAGTCTGTTATAGCAAAAATTAGTGAAGAATTTTCATTCTGATGTTCATAAAATTCATATGTTTACAGAACAGTTACCAAATGGACTTGCCTTTTTCTCATATTAAACCACTAATCTTTGGGCAGTATGTCTGCTTGAGTCATGTTTAAAAGTAAAAGAAGAAAACAAAAATAAAGAACAGTTTATCACCTTTAAGTGGGAGGATGTGAGTATTGTCGTGCAAGAGAAATCAATTTCACCTCGGTACAGAACAGTGCTTGCTATTCTTAAGATAACCTGATTGCCTAATATTTAAAGTTTTAAGATCTTTAGTAATCTTTGCTAAGATTCTTTCTGAAAAAGATAGGCTTTGTGTGACTGGCATATTAGAGTTTGAGGTGGACAACTTGGCCATGGTAGCTGAGTTTTGAGGGGACTTCTGAAGTCTCCGTGATATACGCAGAATATCTGCTGGGGCTTTGAATAGAACCTTAATGGTGTATTTGTAAGCAAAACATTTCACATGTTTGGATAATAGCTATACAGTGACCTGCCTTGTCACTGGGTTAGCTCCAGACTCTCCAGCTGGAGGAGGTAAGAACTGTGCAGTTGACAGATAGGCTTGGGGTCTGTGAGCGGCAGAAAAACTTTAACAACGCCTGCGGCATTCCACTGTTCTCAGTCAAGGATTACAGTGTTCCAGTATAGTTTTTGGGCATGCACCTTTACTTGCTTCTATTTATGAGCCAATACACAGTTAGATGAACAAGAGGAAAAGTTTTGCTTGAGTACTGACTGTCACTGCTATTTCTTGCTTTTAAGGGCTTCTACGTGCAGCCTGAAGTTTGTGCGGTTACCTGCATATTGGTGGGAAGTATAGCAGAATATGATGATTTAATACAGTATTCACCGCTTTTTATTTTAAATCTTGTTATCACATAAGAGTGGAGAAGATTAAACTAGGGAGGACCTTGTTCTGGTTTTTTTGTTGGCCTAAAGACATAGGTGTCCTGAATACGCAGTGCTCACTTGCAGATTGGGACTGGGAACCAAGTAGGGTGTCGTGAAGCTACCCTCTTGGGACTGACCAAGGAGAGTCTGCTTGTAGCTGTAGCCACAGTTTGTACCTATCTTGATATACAGTGTGTGTGATGTATAGAATAAACACATCCCTCAGCCACTTGAGCTGCCATATGTTACTAACTGAGCAGCATTTTATTTTCACCTCTTTATTATGTGGTGTTTGTTATCCATTGCTTGCATCTCTTCTCTCATTGATTTTTAGGGTTTTATTAATGCATCGCTTTGTCAATAAACACTGTAGTCTCTTAAGTCAGTTAAGTCTCAGGTCTGCAATCTAAAGCCCCTGAAGGCAACTTCATATACTTTTTAATCAGTACTTCTCACCTTTTGGTATAAGGCTTTGTAATTCTGAGCAGATTACAAGTTTCCTATGCTGCCTCAAATGCCCTTTCACAACCCTTTTGCTACCAGAATAGTGTGACAGGAGTTATATGAGCTTTTGCTGCTGTAATATAGGGGAAAATGATTCTACTTCTAGAATGAGTGTTTATTAAGAGATATGAACCAGTACTTAACTTGTAATTCTTGTTGCGGTTAAAAGAAGGAATTAATAAAATGGAAATCTAATATTTGTATTTAGATCTGATCCTCAATAGTAGCATAGCCATGGGCCGTTTGTGCTTGGTCTACATCATCTAGACTAAAAATAGCCTTCCTGTCATTTTATTGGCAGAGTTTTAGCTACTCCTTTAATTCTGTTTAAAAATGGATAGAGAGAAAGACAGCATAAATATTGAATGTGTGCAGATATTCCAGTAAGTAACTAACAGGCAATTCCTGATGCCTTAAAGAGCTGTATAGTTAAATGGAATTCATGTTTTGCTTAAATAAAGAGGCATTTTGTACATGATGATCATTTTTAAATGTATTGGGTTAATTTTTATTTTTGTATTTGTATCATTAAAATAGCTGTTTTTAAATATCTAGGCATTAACGTATATTGGCTTTATTTTTATTAGTGCCCTGCTTAGGTTTTGTTCTTTTTAGGTTTCCTTTACATTTTTGCTAAGAAATTACTAATGAGGTATTTAATTTCTCTTCAGTTAAATAAAAAGTCATATTATTTCTAATTTTTCTTTTAATACAGTGAGGATTTGCAGAGTAAGAAGAAAAATAACTACTGCCTGCTAAAATCTTAAGCAATAGTCTGAAAAATTATGTTTTGTTATGTTTTGTTTTTTGAAAATCCGTTGAAACAGCAAAGGAAGAACTGGCTTGTTCTAGTTCTTTCTGTCCTAAGACAACATGGGCTACTTTAGGAACTTTCAGGACTACAGTCATAGTGTGGAAAAGACACAGTTCTGAGGTGAACTTGTGTCTGTGTTGTCTTTCTCCTGATCTGAGAAGGGCATTCTGGCTTTGAAAAAGCCATGAGACTTAGATTCAGATTACTGAAATGCCCCTAAACCTACAAAGTGAAATTTTTGCTGTGTTTGTAGAGTTAGGCTTTGAGGTAGAAGGGTTACACTGAAAGGATTTTGTCAGGGGATTATTTATATCCTTATATAAGAAGCGTATTTTCCTTGTGTAATGTGAACTAAAATTTATACACTTATATTTATACATTTATACAATGGTCTCTTCTACTTTGCCTATCCTGTCTTGCTCGTCCACACCATGGTGTGTCTTTGCATCCTTTAGGATGATATTATTCTGCACATTCAGTTAAGTTGTTTGTGCTCACACGAATGCATGTATCTGGAATACTTTCTTGCAGCATTTATTTGTTTTTCATTGTTTTGTTTCTCAAGTTTCTGATTTGCAGTTATATTGTTGCTTTACAAACTGATCCAAAAGATTAGGATTTATTGAAGGTGCAGTAAGAGAAGATGTGTTTGGGAGTAAGTTACGTTGACTGCTGCTTTTATAGAAAGTTGTTGGTATTGTTACAGGTGAGATTATGAATAGAGAAGCAATCGATGTTGCAGTTTTTACATCAGAGCATCCAAAGTAAAGTGAATAGTTGCATTCCATCAGTTGCAAGTGCATAGCATTGATGTAGGAGGGTATCAGTTCTCAGAACTGATAGTCAAAACAGAGTATTTACTGGCAAAAATTAGGCATAACTGAAGTATTGTTATATGTACAGTCTAGACATCTGGTAAAAATATTTATAAATAAAGCAGAAATTGTACAAAGACAGAAATAGTCAGAGATCATAAGTATTGCCATTTCTATGAACTGTTTATTTAATGAATATTCAGACTATGAGTATTTTTAAGCTTTTTTATTTTTCCCTAAAAGATTAAGTATGGTTCTGTACAAAATTACACTCCTAAAAGATTAACTGTTCTCAGCATAATAAAAATATTGTAAAATTACTTCCTGTCTTGAAAAATCAAACCAGCTATTCGTGTTTCAAGTTTCATCTAATATATTGTTCCGTATGGTTGTATGATAAACACATTATTCCTTGAACAGGAATTAAGAGTAAAGCTGCCAGGAAGGGGTTTTGTTGTCAGAGTAGTTCCCGCCTCATGTTTTGTAAGAGATTTCATGGTCCCATTGTAAAGAGTGGATGATTTAAAACGTGTTCCCAAGATAAACTTTCCCATTGTCATTAATGAGGATGGATAATACTGAGTGACAAGTGCATTAGGAATGACACAGAAAGAGCTGTTAGATTTGTCAGAGCATATCACTTCAGGCAATGAAACTTGAGGACATTCTCTTTTAGCAATTTTTTGCTAGTTGTTAGAGGACCAAGGACTGTGATTGCTCACACAGGTGGATCTTACTGTTTTGTTCATTAAATATTTAGGTACCTTTGAAAAGGTAAAGGTGATAAATATGACCATTATACTCCACTGTGAGGAGTGCCAAAGGTTGCTTTGCTTACAAATAATTCAGCAAAACTAATATATCTTTTATTTGTTTTTAAAATGTTTATTTGGTGGATAACTTTTAATTTGCAATATTTTTACTGAACAGGAATATTTAAAGTTATATAATAAGCAATGCTCTGAACTGTCATAGTGAAGCTTCTGGGATAAGGAAGCTTAAAATTAGGGCACTATACGTGTAATTTACATTGACTTAAAAAAATTGTGTTTCTCCGTAGAGAAAGACTCTTTAAATATTTATCTGTGGATAATTAATAATGTATGACTTTTTCTGGTGTTTAAAATCTTTCCAAACTACAACATGCCTATCAATTTCCATTTTGAACATGCAATTGGTCACTTTTTCGCCTTGATTCATCTTGCCTGGCTGCCAACCAAATTTTGCCTCCGTGTACCTTCTTGACACTAATAATGACTGAGTTTCTGTTCGTTTGCGTGCAAGATTTCCCAAGCGGCAGTTTGGGGCTGAGATAAACTATCTATCATGATTGCGTACAACTAATCTGCCTCAACCAAACCACCCAATGATTGAAATTGCACTTGACAATTCACCTCTCCTTGGCGTGCCTGAGGTGAACATAGCTACAGACCATCCCCGGAAGGGCACAGCAACTCCTCCATATGTTGGGGTGGATCCTTTTATTTCTGTCAAGAGACTTTTAGCAAAACATGTATAGGCAGAGATTTTTTTTTTTTTCTTAGATTCCCTTAGTTTTCAGATACATGGCTGCTGCTTTCTCTCAACCAAAGCATTTTGGTTTTGTGAAGTGTTTTCTGATTTTTAATTCATTGAAGCTGTTAAACTCTTTCTCTGAGATTAACCAGTGCGATATTGGATGTATAGGAGATAAAAAATTCAAGAGGTATTTAAAATGTCATGTATTGTTTGTTAGAACATTATGCTATTAATAGACCAGTAGTGCTAGTCAAATATCAGGCAAGATGCCTGTTACTATGTTGACCTTTACCAAAGCTTACACCTGCTTGGAGCATTCTCATAATACAGAACCTGAGAAAGAATGACAAAGCAAAATCTGCTTCTGTCATATAAGAAATCTTTTAATTGTCTTCCAAATGTTAAATTAATTCATAGCGTTTGTACTTACTGGTTTGAAAAGCTGTGTGTGCAAATAGAATCTGACAAAACAGACCCTTTATTTCTGGGTAAGATTACTCAATCTAGTCAATCTAATCAAGAGTAAAAAGCTTTCTAGGATTGCTTTTTGCGAAGTATTGTCCTTTCGTATGAAGTCACTTTTATCATAATAATTTAAGTAATAGCCTATGTCATCAGGAGTGCTACTTTTAATGTGATAAGTATCATTAGCGTCATTGGATATAATTAATTTGTTCAAATACAAAGTTTCTGAATAGTTAGGGTAATAAAATTCTGTTTCTAGGAAGATCATTTCTTTGCAGCTTTCTGTTAGCTCCAATATATCGAGTTAAAACATACACTGTTTTGATATATGGGTCCCTTCCAACTCGAGATATTCTATGATAATCCAGACAGAAGATACTGAAGAATTGCATTCTGGGATATATTTCGGTTTCTCACTGTTTTGTGTAATGGCATGTTTTGCTGTATTTGTGTATTTCAACAGAAGTATAAAGACCTGCAGTCAAATTGTCCTTTCAAATAAGTACAGTCCATTCCTGTTGCTGAAAAGGAGAGTTTCAGTGGTGCGCTCCTAAAGGCATGACTATCAGCCTAATTTTACTTCTCTCTTTCTTAAAACCAAAATAGATTTTTTCAAGCTCTTTCATTCAGCAGATTATATTCAAGCCAAATTAATAATCTTTTCTAAATGCTTGACAGCTGAATGTAGTACATGTATCTCAGTTGTGGGGAGGAAGCTAAACAGTATGGGTATCATGCTTTCTGTAGCATTTCCAGCCAACAAGTCCAGAAAAATCAGGACCCTTTTGAATATATAAATCATTAATCTTAGTAACCACCTGCTCTGAAGGCAGGGAAGAATAACTCAGCCACACAGCGATGCTCACTTCACTCGTTACAGTAAATGTAATTGTATGTATTAAATCTACCCATAATTTATGTCCTGCGTTCCATGTTCATTCATTTATTTATGGCACAACACAGTGCCCTGTGTAGATGCTGTGATCTCTAAACCGGCTCTTGTGTACAAAAAGCAATGCTGCCGTGTTAGACCTGGTAGCCCAAATGGAGCACCCACTTACCCACAGCTCTTTGCATTATATTGCTCCAACATATTTTTGGTCTTTGTAGTAACTATTTCGTTTGTACGTGATTCCGGAACTTTTGTTTTTCCCTTGTAGTAACCATGACTTCTAAAAGAATAACTTATTAAATTTTTAGTCTGGGTTTGAGATTTTTCTTGTGTATGGTTTCCTGTGTGCCGTCAGAGCTTTATGCTATGACTTCGCATAATGACCTCCCTCATATATAATGGTTCTTGTCCACATCAGAAGAAACACATATCATTTAAAAAAAAAAAAAAAAAAATCTGCTGTTATGTATTAAATACCTATACTGTTTTTACGGTCTGTAAAACTAATATTAAGGGGTATGAATGTGGCGGAGGAGTTCCATCCTGTTACCACTGTAGCACCAAAGAAATTATGGGAAGTGATCTGGATTGTTGGGGTCTGCAAATTCATCAACAGTTTGAAAAATTAAAAGTTCACATCCTGCTGTTCATATTAAAGTAAGGATTGATGCTGGTTAGAGTTTTTCTTTAATCTTGCTTAAAAGGATTTTGATGCTGGGTTATCAGTAGATTCCTAAAATGAAGTATCACAATTCCAGTTACTTAGACATTTTTGATTTTTATGCACTTACAAATCTGACATTAGAAGCGACTACAGGTTTAAAAATAATTTTAAAATAAAAAGCAAGCATTCTGGGCTGTTTTTACAATATATTTAAATCTAAATCTTGAAACACTGGTGAACTGCTGATTCTTGAAGACATTGTCTATAAAAAAAGACTATTTTGCTGGTGATGACTTACGAGTATGTATCTGCTTGTCTTGATCCATTCCCTTGTGTTAGTCTGAGCCTTTCAGTCACTTCTCAGTGCTTAGATTTTCTTTTTTGTTTCAGTGTTCCAATTTTGATTTCTTAGATAGTTTCTATGCAACAGTTCCTTGTCTGTCTAGAAGCATACGTGACAGCTCCTTTCTGGGAGTACTGAGTGGCAGTGACTGAAAAGACAGATTGCTGGTTTTATAACATGCAGATTTATAGTACTATGATTTTGACTTCTGGTGTGTTCAGCCATATTAATTACCCAAGAATGGTTTGTGACTTAGGCCTTCAACAAAAACCTAAGATTAATAATCTATTAAATACATGGTAACTTCACCAGCTACACGTTGGGGACTTTGTTGACCACTTCCTAATTCTTAACAGTTAGCTTTAAAATGAAGATTTTTTTTTTTTTAATAAATCTATGTATTACAGTGTTCAAAATACTTTGTTCTGCACCAGTTCTATTAGCAAATAGGCCATAGTGTCCTGTTACGTGCTGATGACTTAGCCTGATGTATTTACCAAAGATTTGAGTTTGAAATTATTGAATAAATTAGTTTGGTAGCATTGTAAGCACAATTACCTGTCAGTTATTACTTCCTATTACTTGCAGTTTTATGTAGTTTGTTAAACAATTATGTAGTACAGTTATTTCATGCATCATATTAGATATTCAAGAAAGGTGTGCATTGTAAAGAAAAGGTGAAGCTGTCCAAAATGAGAAAAATTAATGTATTGTCTTTTTTAAAATAAGCAGCAAGCTTTAAAAAAATGTGAAATATGTATTTTTAATAAGCTTGGCAACTTTAATTGTACACTTAAATTTATTTCATTCATCTTCTCCCACCCAGTTATGCCCTCATCGCCAACTAGTTCTGACCTTAGGATCTCTAAATGTGCTTATGCGCAATTATAATAGTCATTGAACATTACATTTTAAGATAAAAATGCAGCTATTTGTAATTTCTTCCAAGCAACTTCTCTCCATTAATCTAAATAAGATCATTAGATGGTCCTGTGTGAAGTATTTACAGACGAAAAACAGTCCTTTTAGTAAAAAAGAAAAAAGAGATTTCGATGTATTTCTTTATGTTGTTTGAGTGATGCACATTGGTACAGTTTTTATAATTCAATCATTTCAGCCATTGCTAACATAGGCTTTAAGTCCTTGCATATTCGAATATAGCACGCAATATGGCATGTGTAAATGGTGTCATATCTCACTAGGTCTTTCCACTGGAAGCCAGTAGTGCCCAAGGTAGATCATAAAATTTGTCTATCCTCTTGAATGTCACTTGTGCATGGCATTTTAGGCTTTAAAAGTGCAGTACTTGTCTGTGAAACACTTTTAATCAATATCAGACAAGACTGTTGGGACACAATGAATGTTTTTTATATGAAAAAGAAATATTACCTGGTCCAAAAAGTTGAATGCAAGTTACACTGGAAAGTTAGAACCTAAATACATTTATAAAAGAGATAACTATTATTGTAGCCTTCTAAAGCATCAAGGTGCAACAAACAGCAGGAATCACAGATTCCTATGTGGAGGTGGTCACTTCAATTAGTATGAGATTTTTTTCTTGTAAGACAGACTGTCCTGGTTTCAGCTTAATTCAGAGTTAATTTTCTTCCTAGTAGCTGCTGTAGTGCTGTGGTTTGGACTTAGTATGAGAACAATGCTGATAGCAACAACTAAAACATCAGTGTGTTAAGTAGTGCTTACACTAGTCAAGGACTTTTCAGCTTCCCAGGCTCTGCCAGGGGCACAAGAAGCTGGGAGGGGGCACAGCCAGGACAGCTGACCCAAACTGGCCACAGGGCTATTCCATACCATACGGCGTCACGCTCAGTATAGAAACCGGGGGGAGTTGGCCGGGGGGCAGCGATTGCTGCTCGGGGACGGGCTGGGCATCGGTCAGGGGGTGGGGAGCAATTGCATTGTGCATCACTTGTTTTGTATATTCTTTTATCATTACTATTTTTTTTTTTTTTTCCTCTTCCTCTGCTGTCCTATTAAACTACCTTTATCTCAACCCACGGGTTTTATCTCAACCCCGGGGCAGGGGGACAGTGAGCGAGCGTCTGTGTGGTGCTTAGTTGCTGATTGGGGTTAAACCGCAACACCAACATATGAAAGTTTCCCAAGTTCAAATTAAATATTACCTGAACGTTTTTTGTATATATGTAAATATATATGTTCTTATAAAGTGGAAGGTTGAATAGTAAACTTATTTGTCGTAATCTGGCTCTGATCATACTTTAATGGATTTGGGATTGCTAGGTCCTATGGGTATTCATGCATCCTAAGTAACTACAGCAGTTGTGACAGCTATGAAGCTACTGGTAAGAAGTCTTTGAGACATTAACACGTCATAAACAGCACATAAAGTTGATGCAAATCTAGTCTGTAATTCAAGGAAGGCTTCCCCATCAATTTCCATATCTACACACACTGCAGTGATTCATAACAGCTTTGTTATTGTAGAAGCAAGAAAAGATCATTACAATGCCTTTGTATTATAGAAGCATGATTTTTAAATCCACTTGAAATTAAATTATTGCTTTCAGAGACTGAAAATAGAATAGATTTTAAACTTCTACTTCAAAAAAAGTAGTAATTTTTATAAAAGAGAATATGTAATTCTCTCTGTTGTGTTGATAAAACTTCACATATTATCGATCCTTTGAAAAATACTTCATGGACCACACATAATTGCGATTCCTGAGATATGACAGATATTAGGAAAGTGTCAAGTCAAACTTTCCATTGACTAAAGACCTTACGTAAAAATGTACAAAAAAACTCATTTTGGTTTTTTTTATTTGCAAGCAATGAGAGCTGCTTATACAAAACTACTGCAGAGACTGCTGATTTGTGAAACTGAGCAGACCCTGTATGTGTTTGTGCAAATGGAATCAATACAAAGCAGCATGAGCATCCAGTTGATATGTCTATAAAACTCATACCAATTATTTAGAAAAAATCAGATAGTCTGAAAGTAAAATAATAGCAGAGACATCATTTGCCCTTTCAGAGAGCAGGATGAATCTTAGGGGATTGGATTACAATTGCAATTAAAAACAAGGATACTTTGGCTTAGCTAAAGTTGACCCCAGGAATTCAGCTGGTACTCTTTTTCAGGTTTTTTTTAAGAGCAAATGCCCAAATAGGCATAACAGTAAATGGTCATAATGTGTCAAATGTACTATTTTTTTACTGTATGAAAGAAAGGACATAAGAGAAAAACATCTTTTTGGGGGCAAGGGATGTATTTAATTCAGCAAGTGTTTACATGCTAGCTTAAGAAAGACCTTATCATTGTTCAGGTTATTTGGCTTAAGACACTAATAGTATCCTAAATGCATATATGGCAAAACTGCTGTCAGTTTAAAATAAAGTTAAGGCACATGGCTAAGAAAACACATGAGACACTGAATGAATTTTGGGTTTCATCAGGTATGATCTGTGGCAGAGCAAACAGTACTAATTACAGTAGTGCTCCACATAATGACTGACTTGTACAGAAGTCTCGGGAAAAAGCATAAGAGCTAGCGGAAGAGAGAATGCAAAAAAAAAAAAAAAGTGTTGCATGTAATAGAACAACAGAAAAACACCAAAAAAATTAAGGCATCCTCTCTTGAAATTGAATAGTGATTTTTCCATCAGAGCTGTCTGTCAATACGTTGTGGTATTGTGGTATGTTGCCATGTCTGTGTTTCACAACTAATTTTGGGAAGCCATTAATTTCTAAAAACAATGTCCTAACATCTTATAGACATTGAACTACTTTCCAAAATTTTCTGCTGAATTTGCAACATGACCATACATCAAGACAGCTATTGGAAAATATTTAATTAGCAACATTCATAGTATAAATTTTAATGTTGGGATGGACTTTATATACAATTGCAAACTCTGTAAAAACGAAGTGATACAGCTGGGTTAATGACTTAACTTCTTTACTGCTACACTTGATTAGCGACCAGACTCTCTTGGCTTGCTACGAATATGAACTCTTCAACAAAAGAAAGCCAGATAGTCAGTCTTATGTCCCAGAGATTCAAAGGAAGATTCTCTGTCCTCTGGGATGGAAGTTCAACTGACATCCAGAACTTCAAAACCAGCTGCTTCAAATGCTGTGAGCACTGCTACTGACTATTTTCTGAACTCCTTAGGAACATAGAGTCCTTGTGACTTAACGGTGTTGATTTGGCAAAAGAAATGCAATCTCTGGTTGGAAAACTACTGTTTGATGAATTGTTTCGTTCAGCTCCACAATTGATGAAAGTTCTACATAACATTAAAAATTCTAGGCTTAACCTTAGATGTCTTTGCTTCTTCCCAGAGCCCATGAAGACAAAGACAGAAAAAAGCTTTTTGCACAGACTGAAGCCTGTTCCTCATGAATATTTACAGACTGGCTTCAATCACAAAAAACAGAAAAACATATCAATCCAACCACTTTTATTGATATAGGGCTACTGATTCAGGTGTTTTCATCACATTGCCTTTCCTCCTCTCAGCAGAAATCTATGAACCATTTCCTTTTTTTGGATTTTTCACCTTCAGTTTTCTGCTGCCTTGGCACTTTTTTGGAGATAGGCCTACTTAGTACCACCAAATCTCATTGCAGAGTATATAAGACAGATGAGTTATGGACACACTTACTCAGTTCATTTTGACTTGCTGCTGTTGCACAATCTCCAGGTCTTGTAACGTTTAAGGACCCTGCTTACATAAATCTACTTCAAAAGAAGACAAACCCACTGTTGAGCTATCAATTGGAGTCATGAAACACCTAAGAATCAAGATTCTTAGTGTAAGTGTTTCTCTGTGCGCAACAGAAAGTATGGTGGCCTACCTTAAATTTATGCTTCATTTGCAAATTCAGGTCCAGGATGATGGTTCTAGCATCTCTATCCTTATTTGTAAAGAGGATTTTTGCTGTCCTTTGATACACAGGACATCTGCTTCTGTTTGCTTGTTAGTGTGTCATCAGGGATACATTCATTTTATAGGGAGTCAAGACTATTGTCATTGGATTTGTCATAGCGCCAAAAGTTTTTAACAAGGTGCTGGCAATTGTTAATTGCTTATTTGAATTAGCATGCCTTCTTTTCACTACATAGATGACTGATTGACAAGGAACAGTCAAGTTACCACCTGTCATGCTGCAACTTGGATTGGGCAATAGAGTCTAGACCTATGGGTAAACAATCAAGGTATCTTCTCCCTGATGTTTAGGTTCTCAAATTTATTAGGGCAAGGATGGACAAAGTAGTCATAAGACCATACCATCAGCAAGATAGATTTCAGATTGGGTGGGTGGGCAGTTAAGGGACTGAGTTTTCATTCTATCAGCATTCTATCAAAACACACGAGGCGATATACTTCTGCAATGTCTTTTAAATGACAAAGTACGAGGTGAGCAAACCTGGCTACAATTGATGTACTCATCAGACACACCTAATTCTAGAAGCAATTATTCCTGTTTCTGAACCTATGTCATTCAGACAGTGACCGGTATCTCCCCCCACGGTACGTATGATGTATTTCTATTTAATGTGAAGCAGTTGACCTTTGGACTGGAACACTGAAAGTTAAGTGATGCTCTGCTGAATGCTATAGTCCGCTGGACCTGGACTGGGAAATTTCATCAAATGCATTAAGGACTATGTACCACCTGGCTGAACAGAGGTCACAAGCAAAAGATCTGTTTGCCAGATCTCTGTCCCCATTTCTCCCATAGAATCATAGAATTGTTAAGGTTGGAAAAGACCTCTGAGATCATCTAGTCCAACCATCAACCCCTCCCCTCCTCCCCCCCC
>VZTL01062071.1:6425-49084 GCA_013400535.1 Scopus umbretta | reverse complement strand
CCTGGGGGCTGGTGCATCTTCTATGAAATTGTTCTTAGGAAAAGATGCACTTCTGGTCATTTTGTGAAATGATTGTTCATTTGAGGGGACTGCGGGATCTTCAGCTCATGTAAGCTGACACAGCTTCCAGAAGCAATGCCAACTGACACCTGCTGAGGTCCTGGCACACCAAATTTTAAATGGATTTACAAGTTCCTCTCCCCAATACCAAATGCTATGATGTCTACATCAAACAGTCAATTATGTGTGGGCTGCTTCTAAACAAAAGTTTTTCTAATTGTTTCAGATACACCATCTGTTTCTGATCAAAACCATGGTGAAACTGCAAACCCTTATAAACATCATCCTAGATTTCTCTTTTGAATTAAATCAGCTTAGTACTGAAGGGTATAACTTCAAAGAGCTCAGAGGTGCTGTTGTTATCCAAATGTACATGAAGCTCACACGTCTTCCTAGATGAGAGGTCTCAAGGGAACGGTTTTCAAGCTAGTTTTTTGTTTTCACCTACAGGGCAAATACCATGAAGATGGCCTTTTCCAGTTGTTTTTTTGTTTTGTTTCTAGAGAAAACTAGGCAGAAGTGGTTCAGTATTTCTTTACTATTTTCATACAAAAACAATCTCAATATTGTGGTTAAATAGATGTCAATAAATATTTCAGCTGAAATCCTCAGAGTGCTTTTTGTTTTACTATGGGCATCTCTTCCCATCTAGAGATACAAGTTTTGTCTTTAACTTCAGGATATTTCTTAATATACTGACCAGAGTAGTGTTTACATTCCCCAAGCAGGACTCCCTGCTTAGCCCATTCTTCTACTCAGAAATATACTTCTGTGTAGCTGGCATGAGACAAAAAAGAAAACTTCCCTTGGACCAACACCAACACATTTCAACAAAATTCCTGATCAAAGTGCAAGAAAGAAGTGAGAAACAAGAAAGGCAATAGTTGCAACAGCTCAACAGCTATTGTGGAATGTCTTCAGGGAACCAGAATCCATCCTTAAAGAATCTATATGGTGGCTTCAAAGTACAAGCAGCATTTCAACAAAATGCCAACAAGAAAACTTTCATCAAGGAAATGTAACCATTTCTGTCAGTTTAGAGGTCAAAGAGGCAGGATGACAATATATCCCAGGGGGGAAAGGCTTCCACTGTAGGAGGTGAAGAGCAGGTGGAAAGGAGGAATGCGTCTGGTTCCAAGAGCCTGGGTACCACAAGTAGCACCCAACAGTGTGGGTTTGCAATGCTTTAAAGAAAATATGTCTCTCTCTGTGACCATGACACTGCGGGCAAAAGCTTGCTCTTGGTTAATCTGGTACAGCTCAATTGATCGTAGCTGAATAACTCCAGATGTAATAATGTGGAATCTGTCCCATTATATATTTATATATAATAACCTGAACTTAATGGGTGAAAAGAAAATCCTTTGAATTGTAAAAACGAAAGAATAAAGAAAGCACAATAGGACTATGGCTTAAACACACCAACACTGATCACAAGCCTGGTAATGAAACAGTGTTTACTGGCCATGATATTTTTATTTTCACTTAATCCAAAAGATTTCCTGTGTGTAATTGCTTTGGAAGTTACAGCTCTAAGGCATGACACATTTTTGTGACGGTAACATCAACGTGTAGAGAGAAACATTAGCGCTCAGTGTCAAGCACACTTGAGTTTTTCAATACACTTGGAGGAAGATACTCATAAAGGCTCATCACAATGGCATGGAGGACTAATATTCCAGACAATTAGGCTTTCTGCTTCAGATGGGACAATTCAAATGCGGATGTCTTTAAAGCACATTTTCATCCCCTTTATTGCTCACAGGAGGAAAAGAGATGCCTTTTTTGTTTATAAAATGTAGGGCTGAAAACTGTCTGAACAGATGCTGGAGACTGTAATGTCTCACTTTCACTGTTGCAGAAACCACCACTTGGTCATCTCAAGCCCCTTTCTCACTAAATCTCATATAAATATGATTATGACTTAAATTGTTATGGTTTGCAGAGGGCTATAGGGGTAGAAAACATAAAGCTGGAGTCAGCCATCTGAAAATCTTCCCTTTTCCTTCATGACATTTTCTTTAAAACTTACAAAATCTATGCTTGCTAAATAAAAGTGAAGGTCTTTGCCACCTGAATCTAAATTGAATATAATTGGATACTTGTATGTCAAAGCACTCAGAGACATAAATCCAAGTATCAGCACATCAATAGGAAGGCAATTGGGTCACAAGATAACCTATAGTATATATGATATCTCTTCTTAAAGCTGTTCTCAGAATCCAAGGAATTCTTTTGTTAGACACTGAGTGGATGTCTCTTATTAAGGGGGTGTTTATAGTGGTGGACAATGCAATTCAGATATAGAGCCTACACTAGTCTTCCATGAAAGGTAGAGAGAAACCTAATAGCCTAAAATAAATCTCTGAAATACTTCAATGGCAGATCATTTGAGCAATTTTTAAATGTAGTCGTGAGTATCAGAAATGCATCTGAGCCTAATGGAGAGTGCAAAGGTAAAGAAGACCTTGAAACGATCAAAAAC
The DNA here is from genome assembly GCA_013400535.1 of Scopus umbretta. Classification (NCBI taxonomy): domain Eukaryota; kingdom Metazoa; phylum Chordata; class Aves; order Pelecaniformes; family Scopidae; genus Scopus; species Scopus umbretta. The sequence continues at coordinate 46,539 of VZTL01062071.1, read as the reverse complement.
CATTTGTCCAAGTAATTATGCAGACAATTTCTAACATTTATTTTTCATGCCTAAACTCGTTAAGAAGCCTCAGCCAACACAAGAAGGAACCCTGGCCTAGTGATATGGACAGAGGATTTCACGTTCCAACAAGGGATATAAAAATGAAATGATAATTGCAGGCGGAAGTCTTACAAAATATTCTTATGAAAGAAGAGAAGTCAAGAATAAAATGAAGTGATGAAATCCTAAACAGGTGAAAGTCTTTTAATTTTACCTTGTTCCCAATTTAACAAGCTCCAGGTTTAATCACAACGGGTAGGGCCAGTGCTTACTGTAGAACATATCAAATCCATAATCATTTAGCTGAAAATGGGGTTATGATGACAGGTCAGCAGAGTCATTGCTAATGCTGGCTGCTAAGTAGATCAGTAAAGCCAAGTACCTGACTCTGATAAGCTGAAATGTACAGGTTTTTTGATACAGTGACTTAATTCTAGCACAGCCAAGTCTACAATACACTCAGACATACATAATTCCGCTTTATGGCACTCCTTACTGCAGCATATGCAGACTTCCCTCCCTTTCCGCCAAGCTATATAGATTTTCTAAATGCATGCAAATGTATCCAAGATGGCTCATTTTGTTATCAATTCCCTGAGTGCTAGCATTCTAATCATTAACTAATTGTCTCTGTGCTCTATTGACAACTTGGCCACCTTCTTGCTAATTTTTGCTGACATGATGGAGGCCCTGAAGAACTGGGTTAACCTTTCAATGTCCATTGAAGATCCACAGGTCTGATGACGATTGATTGACCTGGCCTCTATGTTAGATAAAACCTCATCAGCTTTCCAAGTGATTTGTGTAATGAGGCGTCAGTAATTGACAACAGGTAAGTGAACTTAGAATTCCCCTTCTTTATTGCTCTACAAAAATAAGTAGAAAATTTAGTATCTGTAATGAGTGCAAACTTGTAAGCGTTAGCACAAAATATGGATGCATACGTGTACATTGTAGTATCATGTATTTTTTTCTTACAGATATACAGAAAAGCACCGGTATAATGTGCTCAAAATATATGGCACTTGGGTTCTCTTCTTACATGTATAAGTGATATCTGTCTTTTATATATGCATATGCGTGTATATTGTATTTGGTTTGTTACAGAAGCATATGGTTGCTCCTGTGTCCTCATAAAATCTTCGGCATGGTTTAGGAGTCTATATAGAACATATCAGTCTGGATTATGATAACATAAAGCTACAAAATGTCTTCTGTTCCAAATGCTTACTGGATGTTCAAGGAGTAAATTGTAGCCGGCTATCCATATTCTTGCGTTCCCACCTAACCTTGATTTTATTAAGAATAAGAATTAAATGCTCTCAGATGAGCACAGGGTAATTGCCTCACTATGGCTTTTAAAGGTAGTCCATGCAGTCCTACGCCTGTTTTCTCAGTGGTGCTATGTGGATTATGGAAAGTGCTGCATTCTCATCTCCACATGACTCAGCTCTGCTGTTCCCATTTCAAGTCATGTACACGTGCTTTCAAACAAATTTATTTAAAGCACGACTCACCTTTGTGCTCTCAAGATGTACCCCAAATCGTTAAAACTATTCTAAAAATAGAAAGGGAACAATGGAATTTGCTATACCATAAAGTTCTGTGTTTGTCTTCTTTTAATTTTATATTAAATAGCTATAAAACTATCCACATGGGACAATAATACAACATGAAATAAGAGCAAATATTATTAACAAAGAGTGATCTTCTGGCTGACTCATCACAGCCAGCCAGAGAGCATGAAACGTTCCATCTATGCAGATAGGCACGGAGCTATACACACCTAAAGCACACACACATATGCTCAAATGAAGTAGAAATGTAGTATATCTGTTCAAAATTGTTTTCTCAAATTAAAAAAAAAAAAAACAAACCCAAACACACCCAAAATTCTGGATTTTGTATCCCAGTTCATCTGTGGTAAACCACAGAAAAGCTCCTGTCTTCCCTCTTTTGCTCTGTATCCCTGCACTTTCTTCATTCCTTTCAATTTTTTTGTGCCAAAAATACTTGCAGTTTCCAGATAACTCTGGTTGGTGTCCATGTGGCCACCAGTGCTTTTCATCTGATGACATAGAGAAAACTGGCAGCTCTTGTCAGAATTAAGCCAATATCATCTCACATATGTATGTGCATTTCTGTTCAATTGTTTTTTCAAAATTTTTTTGCATCGTGAAGGTTTTCGAGAGTCCATATACTTTATCTTCATAGCCATTATTTGGATTTGGCATCGTATATCACTTATAGTAAAGTTCAACTGATTATGACGGTAATTAATGAAATAGACTTCTATAGAAAATAAGACATGTTGCTGTAGTAATGAGGACTTTATAGATGTTATCTTCAGGAAGAAGAAAATGGAATTATCTAATTTGCATCTATGTTGTTTAAATGACCATCTTTATACATATTTGATTTGTCTTGTAGAATTTTGGAACGGGGTGTGTGTTGCTATTTCTTCCTATATCATGAGAAAATGCATCTACTGGAAAACTCTTATTTTCAGTTGAAATTTATAAGACTCCTCTGGATTTTTAAAACATCCATTTTTAAAAGCATTTAGAATAAACAAAGGAATATCCTACTGTTGCCAAACAATATCTCCTATTGTAAAGAAAACACAAAATATTTTAAAATGTTACCTACAATGAAAACAATGTTAGTTGAAATAAAACATAATGCATAAAATCCTGGCACAACTGAAATCAGTGGCAAAGCTGTCATTGACTTCAGTGGGCAAAGGATTTCTCTAATGTTTCTTATGTACCCCAATGGGTTGTTAAAGTCCAGTCCTGATTTTATTTGAGGAAACTACCAATTTCTTCAATTGAAATGCTTAAGGGTTAGCCCTTGAAGAGCAAGCACGCAATCAAACAAGAAAGTGAAGATACACTGACCACTTTCTACTGGCCCTTTATCAAAAGAAGACAAACAGCCTCCAACCCTCACAAAACACCAGTCTTCCTCCCTATGATGCTAGGCATAATTTTGTTTGTGACACAGCTGATTTTTTTTTTTTTTTCTTTTCTGTTTTAATTCAGCAGGCATTGCTGTTCTTTGGAGGAAGTCCTATTCAAAATTCTTGTCAGCATCATGTGAATCCTACATAATGACTTGGCACAGAGCTCCCTGCACCTATGCCTTGTCCTGTTCAATTTGATGAAGCCAAAGATTAGGTCTTAATCTTCCCTAGGCAGAAACCATTAGACAGTTCCCAAGCACAACCAGAGACCAGTTCAGTGCAGTCCAGGAGAAAAGCTGTCTGCATTTGATTCTAGAAAAGAGTTGGATTTGGAGAAGATCATGCAGAGAGGCATTTTTGATATGGGGTGACAGTGAGATAATTTTCCGCAGTGTACTCTCTTGTCTTGGCTGCAAAACCCATTCTTCATCACTGTCCTGCACATCATCAGTTCACAAGAGTAGAACAGTGTATGTACCTTTTTGTGTTTCTTACCATTTTTTAAAAGTCTTGAATTTAGTTAAAATAAGGCAGAGATTCAAAATATAAATACGAGAAACATCTAACAACTCAACATATTAGCATATTTTTAAAAAGGTCGGAAGTGTCTTGAATCTTAGGAATTGAATCTATCATAAATATACAAAATGAATAACCTAAGTCTTTAGGAGATATGATATTTTTTTCTTAAGATACTCGTTACTTTCTTGTTTTAGCATTTATGTCTCTAAATAATTAATAGTTTCTCTACTTTCAGTCTGGTGATTGGATGTAAATTATTAAACTTTATAATAATCTTTTTAATTATATTTATCTGTCTATATCAAAAACATTCTATCAATATGGAAGCAATAGATTGAAATTATTCTAACACATATATATGCATATTTATATTTATATACGCTCTCCTCAGCAAAAAAATCCTGGTAATAAAACAGCACATATAATGGCAACTTCTATCAACCATTTTAAAACTTAAGTATTAACATAGTGAACTTTTAAACTGCAAATAATTCTTATTTAATATTATTTGCTCTGTAGTGAAAAATGTACATATAAGAGATGTCTAATATGTAAAAACATTTAAAAAATCTAATTGCATTTATGTAGTTTTAATAGTTTTAATTGGAAATAGAAGTTTACCAGCTAACTGAAAACAGAAACATGAGGCCTTGATTGAATATATTACATTTAAAGTACTGATTTTATTGATAAAATATGTTGCATCTTCTATATTAGATGGTATGCCATAAAGAAAAATCTAAACCGTGTGATAATGTTTGTGTAAACAACCAATAGTGAAAAAAGACATTCGTTAGTTAACTAATAATTCATCAATTTTATGTCACTACATGTATTTTTAAAAGAATCCAATAGCAAAACTTTGTGAGAAAATGTTGATTGTTGAAGTGACAGAGACTTCACACAGATACAGAAGATGTGGGTATCATTTTCAAGAGCACTTAAATGGTTTAGGAGTTTGAGTCTGACTGACTTTCAAAGAAAACCTTTTAAGCAGTTTATGTAGCACGGATCTGCTCCAGAGCACACATAACAATGGGAAGTCAATGGAAAGATTCGCACTTCCTTCAGCTGCCTTAGATCTATACCTGGTTCTGATACATGTGATGCATTCCCACAGCTTACAGGCTGCAGTGACGAAGTTGCGACTCTTTGGGGTAGGCGTGGATCTGGTGAGTGAATTCATCATACGGATTGCATCTTTGGCTATTACGAATATTAAAATTAGCTCTGTGTATGCAATGTTGCATTCAACACTATATTTTCTTTGCAAACAGCTGCACTTTTTCTCAGTTAGCTCCACCCTAGAATGATTCACCTTGATGAAATCCCAGACAGTAGTGCAAAGGAAGCTTAGGAGTTACCTGGATGGTACAACAAAGGGCCCATATTTCATATCTTGCCTAAATCGGCTTACACAAATCTCAGTTTTAGGTTGGAAGAACAATGAATCACGCAGCAAGCGCTGGGTGAGGACCATTTGTGGTTATGTTTCCACATTAGAACAAGGTAGGTGTGAAAATTCCACAGAACTAGTAGGACCAATGCTCACAGCAACGCTCCTTCCTCTCTGCTGGTTCCTATTACCATCGGCAAAGCAGAAATCTGGCATCCATTAGTAACGACAATAAGTAAACCTGGTGCTTAATCAATCTAATAAAGAATGTTGTTGCCTTGGGCAATTGCTTATGTATGTTGCCTACCCACAGGACCACCAAGCTGAGCATCAGCAGAATTCCATCTTTGGCTCAACCCACATGTGCTCATGTTTTCCTGTTTCTAATGTAATTATGTTAAGATATTCACAACATTATTAGTCTTCCATATAAAGGGTGCTTTGGCGGTTACAGTTTTCTTAGAGGTGATCTCTTCAAACCTCTTTCACTATCTCATGACCTATCTTCTTAAGCCCTTGGTCTGAAAATAAACACATCAGTACGAAAATAATTCCTCCTCTGTCTGGTGAAGGTACCAGCACAGGCTGTTTCTGATGTAAAGCTGGGAAAGGAACTGTCTCCCATGCCTAACATAACTGACTTTAGGCACCAGACTAGAAAGACATCAAGCTTCTGTCCTAAAATACAGGAGCTAAATAATTACTCATGAAAGTAGATCACACTCTCTTTCTTCTGCTGCTCCCATCCACCCTACCCTGGCTTTGACCAGGGATTCCTGTCTGAAACCTGAGAACTCCTCATGAAAACAGTTTTGCGAAACCTGATGTTGGCTTCACTAACAGGTACAGTCTGGGCTGCTTTCAGTGACAAGTGTTTTCTCAGAAGTTCCCTGTTGGCCCTTTTGCAATTCCCAATTCACCGCCCACAACTTTAGCTCTGTATTCCCTCGCTTGATATATTGTTAATTGAATACAATGGCTGGAGCTCAGTAATATCAGCTTCCCTAGATTAATTGCTCTTCTATACTTCTTGTCTAGATTTCCTCTGATCTGAAAGGCTGAGGGAGCTTCCTTCTCATGAGCCCTCTGGAAGGGAGACAAGGATGGCCCTCAGACCAGGTACTTCTCAGATGATCTGTTAGAGGAATAAATTGCTCCTGAAACTCTTCTACCAAAGTTTCGCACTTAGGGGACCTAAGGGGAGCAGAACCTTTTCCTAGTGGACAAGGGTTTCAGATCTAAGAAGAGCAGAATGGTCCCCAGTGGGTCTGCAGGAGATGCAAAGCATGAAAGGCACTACGAAGGCCACATTGTCTTCCCACAGAGGTCCATAAATACCTCGGGTTCATTGCTTCTGGACAATATGTTAGGGCAAGATTCCTCTGTTGAAGTCTCTGTGCCAGATAAATCCGATCTTGCAGAATCAATACACTGCTTTTCTTCTCCAAGCGGTACTTTGAGATGTTGCTCTGCACTGCACTGAGGTCATAGGGGTTTAGAAGAAATTTATTAGAGATTACTTTAAAGATGCTACTGACCCTTGTTTTCTACTTGTGCAGCACAAACCGTTATCTGAGAACATAAAGCTTAAATAAAGTTCTCTGCTATGATTACAATATCTTATTGCCAGGCTGGCTATTTGTTGTCTAATGACTACAGCAGGTCCAAGACCCTCAGTGGAAGAGCCCACGGAGATGCTGTTTCCACCCGTGGTAAGGAGCAGCGTTCCTCGTTGTCAGTGCACGAGCCCAGGCTGCACCCTGCGAGTCCCCGCGTGCCCTGCCGCACGAATTCTGTGGGAAGCTTGCCTCCACACGGACTGACTCTTCCTTCCAGTTTCATTAGACATAATTTTTGCCTCTGCTCCCTACAGCTTTTCCTTCAGAACCAAAGGATTTATTTTTGTTTTAATACCTTAACAACTGACTTGCTTTACCTTGTGCTGACAAGTCACTCCTTCTGTAGTCAGCGTTGCTACCTGCTCTGCTCGGCTGATGAGATTTCCACTGTTTTCTCCCCTGAGTTTCCATGGAAATAGTTTATTATTGTTGTCAAGGATGGACAATCCAAATATGTTTTAAAGAAGTCTAATGTAAAAACTTTGCAAAAAGTACTTGTAGCTGTCAACTTCTTCCAGCAAGACTTTGTTTCTTTCTTGGTTTGTTTTTTTGTTTTGTTTTGTTTTGCTTTTTAAATGAGCAGATTCAATGTTTGCATTAAATTAGCAGTGGTATTACAAGAAAATATTATTTTAACATACTTAGAAATGGTGAAACTCTATGAGAAGATACAATTTCAGAAGAACACAGATAAACTTTCAAGCACATTAGTTTATATAACATTTTTTCTCCATTGCAAGCGAGAAGGGGGAAAAGGTAATCAATACTATTCAAGGCTCATTTAAGTAAGTCAAAATTTTAATAAACCACCTAATAATTTTTTCTTAAAAAAGACTTTATTGCTATTTAACATTTATAGGGCCGCATTACCCATGCCAGTTCTGTAAGTGCACAGCACAATTACTTGCATGAAGACTGCGTATTTCCAGGACTGGGGCTATCAGGAGTAAAGACAAAACAATCTCAAAATATTCAACTATTTCCAAATGATTTCTACAAGTACCTGAAATCCCAATCCACTTTTTATCCTTGCAAAACTCCTCACAGTGCTTTATTTAAGCAAGAACTCAAATTCATCCATACCTCAGCCAAGTACATAGCCGCATGCTTATTTTTAAGTTTGTCTTAAAAAAAAAAATATATATATATTTTAGTAAGAAAATTCCTTAACTAGCTCATGATTTCCTGATTATCAACAAACATTAAGCATGTTACATAAATTACTTTAAATTTACTGCTGAAATAAGATGTTGAAGTAATGTTTTAATAGAAATGACTCCAAACAACTGAGCAGTTTTAGGGACAATGACATTCCTCCTATAGATTATCTCAGGCCACTTATGAAACTCTGTAGGAGAGAGACCAGCCTCTGCTGCATGGTACTGAATGGCTCAAAGCAAAAGTATAAAAAGTTAGAAATTTTCCCTTAAATTTTCAGGACTCCTCCACAAGGGGCTTTATAATGTAAACTGATACTAGAATGGCTGTGTATTATTTTTTATTTCCCTTCAGTTATGCCTTTTTTACTAGGCTTTCATTTGTATCTCATTATTTCTAATGATTATGCCCAATCCAAAAGTGAATTACGTCGACAGAGAAACTTCTGTTGTGCCCAGCAGACTTTGAATTGGAATGTTAATTTTGTATTCTACTATGCTTAACTTTCTTTTAAAATAATTGTTAGGTAATGCCTTGAACACATGGGCAGGGGACATATTTCAACTGAAATTATTCCTAAAGAATAATACGGTCTTTATATGTCTTTTATAAAATGCATATATTAATGTTATTCATATGCACAGTTTAAAGTTTACATATACAATACCTGTGCATAGAACAGTAACAAAACTACTCTCATTCTGTTTAATTTTCCTATCTGTAAAATACAATGGGTTCTTTTTCACTAGAGCCACTCTGTAGCTGGTATCAAAATCTTATGCTGTGCCTAAGAAATCTGGCGTTGAATGAATTTCCTCTTGATTTTCAAAATAAGCGTTGTGTTAATTTGTAATTTTCTATTTAGCAGCTGATGAAAATTGACAAATGGGAATTTCCCATGCAATTTGTGCTTTTCCAGTGTTATTTCTGTGGCTAGAACCTATTAATACAAATTGCATTAAAAACCTCAGCTTCCATTGATGCTGTTCGCACAGTCAGAGCTTTCAGTATAATTTTACTATTTGATAGATGTTAGGTACTTAACTCGTGATTTTTTTTTTAACAGGCATTCCAGTCCAACAGCAGCAAAATGTCCTTCCAAAAAGTTTTCCTACCCTAATTTTTTGATAAGGCCCTTTTTATTTTTGTGCAGTCAAAGAAAGGGAAAAAAAATTCCTTACATGTGTGGCTTTTGGAGATAGGTAAGAAAAATCTGAGCAGAGTGGGGAGGCACGGGGAATCTTTTTCAGATGTTGTGATGTGAAGGATTTTCTCGCTCCTCTCCCAAACCCTGTAGATGGAGCCCTCCACTAAGATCTTGCTGTGTCTCTAGCACAGATTGACTTCTTTTGGGTTGATGATGATTGATCGTGTTGTTTTCTTCATTACTTTAAACCTAATCAGTGCTTGGTGTAATTTGAGTAATGATTGCTCATTATTGGCAATTGTGAAGTTTAAGGCTTTCTTCATTTTACCTCACAAGACAGCCAGTTGGGAGATGCTCGTACATCCCCATTTGGGCAATGTTTGAGGTAAGAGAAGGGGGAACCATCATCAGTGATAGGCGGTAGTGAAAGCTTTCTGCAGGTTTATTACTGCATGTTTTCTTGGCAGGGGGCTCCTGGTGTTACCCCCATGATCAGATCTGATCATGAAAAAATGAGTTTCTTAGCAGACTGTATCATTTAGGTCTTACTGAAATTCTTCAGTTCAATAAATCATGCTATTTCCTAATAATATGCCTTATAAAATTATATGGATGGATTTGCAAATAAAAGAGGTTTTTATTTCCTGAAAAAAATGGAAAGCAGAAAAGATAATGAATGAGGATCATATACAGGCCAAAACTATATTGTTTCTCATTATCCAAATTCTGCTGCTAACTTTGTTATTTTGAATTAAGAATAAGGGGAATTATTGCACAATGGAGTGGTTGATTTACAGGCATTAAGCTTGGTAAGCAGAGAAAAAGATGTTAAGCTGTTCAGTACCCGGAGGACACACCATGGGAGTCTGGCTAAGCCCTTCGTTTGTGCTGAAATTATGCTAAGGACATAACGAAAATCTATACAAATCAGAAAATTTCAGATTCACTGCTCTGGGAGTACAGACAGTTTTTCTTCCTGGGCCTACTTCCACAGGTTCAGCACCATCTAGGAGTAGATGATTATATATAATGATTTATGCAAACATAACAATAAAGAAAAAAATGGATCCTTTCCATAATATTCGTAATTCTTACCAATTGCTTCAGCCATATTAAGCCAAAAGTCACATGTGATGCTTCGTGAAATGTTTTAGCAATTTAAAAAATTGCTATGTAGTTCAGTTGAGATAAAATATATGGTGCTTGCATTAGATACTGCAGTTTTATCCATTCTGTTTTCAATGTTCTTATTTTATGTTTGCATTGACATAAATCATTCAGAGAATATGTTAGTCAATAATTTAATTAAAACATTGGGGGGTTTTTTCAGTCATCTTTTACATCCATGAAAAAATTCGCACTAAACACAAAACATATGAACCTCAATTTGTTCTACAGTAAACCAGCTAATTCTGAGGTGAAAAGGTGTCCAGAGACATCAATGGAGCTTGCGTGGAGCTATTCTCTCTTTGTAATTCCACAAGGCATTTTGTAGTGCAGAAAGCAGGGATGCTTTCTCTCTCTACCTTAGTGAGCTGACATCTAACAGCCACGAGCGTAGTATCAGTGACACACTCGGTAACGGAGGTGCCTTCAAATGAGGAGGTTATGCGTCTCCTACCCGACATGATCACACTCAGCCTTAGGGGCAGTTTCAGTGCATGCAGCAGCACTGATAGAAAGAGTCTTAGCAACAGACCAGGCGCTCGCTGGAGGGGACAAGATATCTCATTTGCTTAAGTTAGACCAGAGGACCCCAGCATGGCTAAAGCTTCGGTTTGTGGTTGTTTTTTTTTTGGCTTGGTGGTTTTTTGGTTTTTTTTTCCTTCTCCGTTGCTTTTTTTCTGGAAAGAGATGCTGCCTACTATGACTATGCAAGTAAAAATAAATACATTCTGATATTATAACATCACAATAATGTGATCGTTTGAATTCATACCGAGAACAGTAAAAACAATATGCTTTCTGATTGAATTATTCAAGCTCTTAGCTTTTAAGTTTCAATTATAGATACAAACACTGTATGCAAGAGAAACTGAACAATAAACAGCATTTTCTAGCTGAGGTATAAAAAGCAGTGAGTTGCGGAAAATGATTTTTTTAAAGATGAAAGTGTAGCCCATCATTAAGATCAAATCTATGAGAGTAGAAGCTCTGCAAAGCACAATGTTGCTGTAGTATGCTACTCCAGATGTAATACCACACAGACTTACTTGGCTATGATTCCGACTTATTCAGTAATTACAAGCAACAAAGAAAACAGGCGTGTGATAAGTGTATGTTCAAATACTGAGTTTAGATGAAAAGTAATATGCAAAACCATTAAAATAAGTACAGAAAGCAAAAAAGATGTTTTAAATTCTTCTTAGAAATGCAAAAAATATTACATGCTTTTTTTAAAAAAAAAACAACACGAGTGGTTTGCCGTTGTTTGTAAAAATGCACAGGGAAATACTAAAGACTGAGTGTGTGTTTGTGTCTGTGTGTTTTCTCACATAAGGATTTGTACTAACACTATTTATGTCTCGGAGACTTTTGCAAAATATGTTATAGTCTTACAAGCCTATATATGCAGAAACATACTATATACTGGAACATATGCATATGTGCACTAAAATAAATAAGAATCATTCCATTTAATAAAGATTAAAACCATAACAGAAAACCAGGATATTTATAGCCCTAAATTAACTCACCATGTCGTTCCTATAATCCGTGTTACTGATTCTACCCCCCTGAACAATTCTGTGATCTTATGTCTTCATTTGGGGACGGATGCTACAAGCATGTGTGCATGTATTTATAATTTCTTTAATAATATCGCAGAAGCCAGCTGCATTGTCTTAATGGCTGGCATTGCTGACCTAATGAGGCAAAGCCATGTATAGCTGTTTAACTTTATGCGCTGTGAGAAGCCATACGTACGTCAAATGTTGAAGTTACTCTTTCAAAACGTACAGAACTGAACCACCTAATGTTTTAGCAGCTCTCATGATTTTTCTTCTTGACTTAGGACAAAAAAAAATTATTGCAAGCCTCAGAAATAGTTATTAGCAAATTCACTTTTTACCAGGATTATGTTTTTGGGTACATTTTAAAATTCAGAAAGAGAGAGCCCTTTTCTGTGTGAGAATCCAAAAAAATCAGTTACTTTGAATATTTAATTCTTCCCCAAAAAGCCACTTTTTAATGAAAACTATTCACAGCCCAAGCCATCCAATATCCTGCAGTGCCTAGAAATATTCTGGCCGTGCAAGCACATTAGAAACTACTGCTTCTCCCCGGTGAGTTCCTGCAGACACCAGAACCATTAACTCCTGAGTATCGGTCAGATTGGTTTCAGATGGCAACGTGGCCCTCTCCTCCTCTAACCCTTGGCCACTCGCTTCTGCTCTGGCAGAAAACTCATGAGAAGAGAAATGGTTTTGGCTGCCAGGTTAGTTTTCAGCTGGATCTGCACCTTGATCTGGTTCTCTGGGTGGCTGCAGAAGTGGTCACCCGGGCTGAAGCCAGGGTTGGTGGCAGGTCAGTAAGCCACAGAGAGCTAGGGTATGGAGTGGGGACAAGACTTCTTTTCCTGGAAGGGGTGGTTTATGCTGAGTTAAGCTGTTCACCAAACCGCAGTCTAATTTATCGTTAATGGCACTCCTCTAATAACGCAATGGCATTTACTTTTAGTCTGAAAGGAGGACAGCAGACTAGTTGGAGAGCCTTAAATATACAGAAGGACAGCTATGTTTCACAGCTTATTTTTTCTTTACAGTTCTCTTTTGCATAAGGAAATAACTATGGAAGAGACATTAACGTGCCTGAATCTACCTTTTTCATTTTTAACATACACACTTGTGGCCATTTTTTATATAGGCAAATAAAATATATGACCAGGTTACATTTAAATAGATGGCAGATACATAAAACTAGACATGTGAGGTTTAGGTACAAGCACAAACTTAAGTATTAAGAGCAATTTTTTGCTTTCTAATTGAATTCTGATTTGAGATCTAATTTCTTGGTAAGCAATAGATACATATGCAGATATGTACACATACCCATAACTCAAGAACTTCTAAAAACAGGATTTCCACTTTTTGGGCATATTTTTCATCATTTATCATCATGATTAGTTTTATATGTATTCCCATTTTAAGTTGTTTTGAAAGAGATTCAATATTGATTGCACGTGTTTTCCCACATCGACATGAACAGAAAATGAATGATAAATACACACTCTTTGGATGTTTTGAATACAGCAACATTTGGGGGTTAATGAAGGTAAAGGAAAAGCTCTCAGATAGAATCATTGGCCTTCTGCCACAAAACTAGAGGAGTAAACTGGGCTGTAATTTCCAGTTCTGAGGGAGCTGAAATACAAGAACAAAACTCCAGGTCTCTAAGCACATCACATCTCCCTGCACACAGATTTTTGGTCCATGCCCTCCGTGAATGAAGAGCCATGAAGTGGTACTAACTGATGGAAACTATGGTCTAGTGGCTGCAGTGGCATTCCTATTTCATTTGCACATATTGGAAGAAGAGGTGGATAGATGATACCATATGTCAGAAATAATTACAATGCTATCAAGTCTCAGTATGACAAAGAGGAAAGTAATGACTTTGGCTAGGGTCAGAGAGAATACAAAGCAATATTTTTGGGGAAAAAAAAAGGTCAGTGTCTGGGAAGATCACCAGAACTGGGCTGGGTGAAAACAGCAAATTCTGAAGCCAATTTTTCTGGTTTTCAAGAAAGACAATAATTTATATTGCTTATCATTCATAGGAAATTTCAGTTATCTATTTGTTGCATCCTGGAAGAAGCCAAAAGTGTCTTCTCAGCTGGATTTCCACATTCCAGAGCTGACTAACATTTGTATGTGATATCATCCAAAAGCAAAACCACACTTGCTTTCCTCATTGTAGTTCTTCAGGCTGAGACTGCAACACATCACAAGAGGAACCCATAAGAATGAATCGTTGGAGGATTAGCTGTTGAAGCAAATTTTGAAGAATCGAGACACAGCCATCTTCCCTTTGAAAACCATAAGATTCTCCCACCGAGTTCAGCAGGTTCCTCTGCTTGCACAAGCTACTTTTTTTCCAATGACCCAATGAGCTGTAACTGCTGGGGAGATATTTGACAGTCCCGTTCATGCTTCTGTGTGAAGACAGCTCTACCACAAACAAACGAAGCCTATTTCCACTCGGGTCATTGAGATTAGAGAGTCTCGCAGCACAGAAAGTTTAAGCAATCCCTTTCCCCAGGAACTGGTCATGTAGCCCAATGTCAGTGTCACCCATTGGTACGCCTTCACTGCTAGTTGGGCAAATGAACTTGAACCGATTATTTAAAAACTCCTATATGTTTTGAATGCATTTGACTTGTTTCACTGAGCAAAGAAAACTTAGTTAAAGGACTGCATGGTTGGCCCAAGAGGTGATTAACAAGGGTCATTTGCATGAGAAATTGGTGAGGTCCTGGATCAGAAAAATATTTCCAGCAACATGCCCCTCAGAGAGACAAATGAAGCCAATCAGATGAGCATTAAAAAGCCAAGAGTGATCCTTGCAACACTTATTTGAAAATAAAAAACCAAACTGACTGGAAAGTTGAGAGACCTCACTAAAATATATCCTACCTTTGCTAAATTGCTCCTTCCAGAGGACCTTTTTGTTTCTAAAGTTCATAAGCATTCCTACTGGGCAAGAGCAGCAAATATGAGCTATTTGCCAGAAGTTGTCTAGGGCTACTTCCCAAATCTTTCTTAAAAATGTGTCCTATCTAAAATGACAGCAAACATTGTACAGCAGTGGCGTTTAGTACAGGGCCAGATCAGAAGAACAATGCCAATTGGTACCAGATGAAGAGCCAACTCGCAGAGGTATCCTGTTGGTACAGGGCTGCGACTCCGGCTGCACAGACTTGAAAGCTCACACTCTGGCTTTCTAGGAGCTTTGCTGATAAAGGGATTTGGGAGCTTTTTTTGACCGCTGGTGGCTCAGTGACAGAAATTTCTCCAGCTGTACAAAATGGCCAGAGAATTTAATTCTCAAACTATCTAGTCATTCCTTTGGCAATAGAGGCAAGTTGTGCAGAGGTAGTGGAGCAATTTCTGAAGGGCATTATGGATCATGTACCTGTCTACTATAGCAGGAGGGTGCTTTCCCTGTCTGAAGTGGTCCCCGTTCACTCCTATCCTCCTATGTTTTTCAGCCTTGCTGAAAAACTGTGCAAGTATGTCCAGTTACACCACTCGACATTAAAATATCTGCCAAGTGAGTCTGCTTCTAAGGCAGGATTACTCTAACGGGAGAGCAAACTAGTACACTTCCCAGACCTTCTGCCTCTCCTCCTTGCTAGCCAATGCACCCATAACATAAATGGTTTATTCTGGACCAAAGGACAATATTTTGTGAAGCTTCTTGTTCAAGTGCTGGTAGTGTATAACTTGCAAGCATGCACTTTGACCCTTCCTGAGCTTGGAACATTTCTCTCTGGCAACTGAAAGTATTTTTCCATCCTGATGATCAGTTAATTAAATAAATAAATATTTGAGGCCGATATGGTTGCCTCTAAGTTTCACTCCTTGGCTGAATGCCCCTTCTTCTCCAAAGTACAGTCAAATATAGACAGGACAGCATGGGAAAAAGAAGATTCTGGTCCTCACTGCTGTTCTTGTCACACTGCGCTACTGGAAATCAGAGGCCTTAATTTGGAGCTATAACTGTAGGAAAAAGAACTAATATAGGCCTAAGACTACCCAGAGGCAGGATCAGTATGAAAATTCTCTTTAAAGCGAAGGGAGGGAAAGAGCTGAAAATATGCTCCTTTTATAAAAGACACCAGATCTTTGTAATGTTAGTGGGAAGTAGCTGTGTGCTTCAAAGAAGAGCAAACATATTCAGTTCAGTCCTTTAGACAGCAGTGCTCCAAAGGCGAAACAACAATAACTGTTTACTTTATACATATTGGTGCAATACAGAGTGTAATACTGAATGTCATCTCTTATCTGCCATGAAAAGACACTACCACCATAACCACCTGAACGGAAATGATCCCCTGCAATCCTACATCATCTCTGTTGTACACAGGCCCTTCCTTGGCTGTTTATTTGCTCAGATTATATGCCCTTGAGCAGCATGTCAGAAATCTGAACACTGATTAAACCTCACAGCTGACCTAACCTATTGGGAAGAAATGGTCATGTATTAAGCCGAATAAATCCTGCCCAGTTATAACTGTGAAGCCCAAATACTATTCAAAATAGGCCAGACACAGAAACCCAGACCCAAACTATTTGCTCTCTCAGGATGTCTAAGTCTAGATCCACATTTTGCTACATAACAGCAACAGTAATACCGCTGCTTCGACATGACTGAGAGCCAGTTCATTCAGGTCAGAAAGATGTCACACGACAAGACAGAAAGGGACTTACTTAATTCTAACAATATATATTTTATTCCACTGGTTTGGAGCTGGTTTTGTTTGGGCATTTTTTGTTTGGTTTGTGGTGTTTGTTTTTTTTTTTTAAGAGCTGAGTCTGAAAGGGCAAAAACAAGCTTTTCTGTTGCATGTCAACTGTGAGACCAAGCATTCCTTACTGGTTATTTATGAAAGACTTTCCTGGCTGACTCTTAAGAGTCCTCCTTATCAGTTTAATCATAATTGGTTTATTATTGCTCACTGTAAAATCTAGGAAATCAAACTCCAAGTACAACATGATTTAAAGAGCTTGTTTTATAATTCTGCTCTCAGTGTCCTCTCACTGTGTTTTCTGATGGCAGGGAAAACTCCCTGTAACTCAACAATGTTCAGAAAATTGCTCCAATTAGTAAAACTGTTATCCAGTCCTCTTGCTTGATCCCCAGTTGATTGACTTAGAGATAAAGTTGAAGTCCTGAAATGTTCAGCAACTACAAGGTGTATAATACAACCACCCCCAGAGGATTCAAGCTTTTTACAAACTATTTCCAAATGGTGCTCCATAGTTAACCCTGCTTAAAATGCAAGCCACTCCAACAGGTGGAAGCAGTTTTCTACTGCGTATCTCCTCTGTCAGGTTGAGAAGGGAATCTTTTGAATTGCAAGCACCACGAAGTACAGTAAATGTCACTGTTTAGCGTTCAAACCACTGAACTGAGCTGGTGGTTTTCATTGTGGTACTGGCCAGAAGGCAGTGGTATATGCTACACGAAAAAAATCACATTTAACCTGGTGCACCAGTGTTCCCTTACCCAGTGAATCCAGGGGACAGAAAAACGGGTATTTGCATTTTGGGCCTTCTACTCTTCTTTCATTAAATGCACTAGATTAATCTGCCCCGGCATAAGGATAGTTCAGAACAGCTTTTGGTGAATTCTCCAAGTCTTCCCACCAATATTTTTGGTGAGTGGCAATCAGGGGCATGGCTTACCACATATACCAAGAGCTGCAATAGATATGCCCTGGGATGTTCCTGAGCCTCAGCAGTTTGCAGAAGATATGTAGCAGCTCAGTGACTCAAGCCCACCTTTACTTGAAACTAATGAACCCACTATTCCAGTGTTTCACAGTAAAGGAATAATGGGATTCCATCCTTAGTTTGAAACCACAGGCGTATATAGGGTTAAAATTGTCGCTAAATGTTATGTTAATTCTGTGTAGAAATTTTGATGGTAAAGAAAAAATTCCTGTAACTGACAAAAACTATGAAAATAACACAGAGTTATCAAACGTAACCATTTATGGCAGGAAATATCTCCTCTGATATATCTTCTATATTTCCAGCAGCAGTGTACATACATATTAAAAAGGAATTTGCCTGAAAGCATGTGATTAGATAACCCATCTCATATTTAATGTTAATTTATGAGCATTAGGCAAGTTCTTATGAAGCCTTTTTAAACCAATTCATTGCCGCGGAGCTGATCATTTATATCAGTCCTTGTACTCTAGTAAAATTCCATAATTCACTTCACTAGATAAGTCTCTTAGCAGAAGGCTTCGCTAGCGCTCAATATATTATCATCAATACTAAGGAATACTATTATTTCTCACTAACGGCATTATTCATGATGAATGAAGATGCCCTGTATCTGCTACTGGTACCTTTGATGCTAAATAATCCTATTCTCTCTGAACGTAAAGGCACACGGCTGCTCAGAGGAACACATAGATTCAGTGGTTCTGTGCTTTAGTCTCAGCTCTGCCACTCGCTCCCCTCAGAGCTTCAGGCGAATCTTCTAAAACTCCTAATATTGTGGTAGCTAGCTCAATGAAAAAGCAAAGCTTGACTTTGTTGCACCAAGAGCATCCACCACTTTGACCTGTTCTCTATCAACGCCTTTTGGCAATAACTGGAGACTGAGTCAATGTGAAGACATGCAAGACAACTGCACCTAGGAACTTATGGGAATCCAAGACATGGAGCTGAGGCTTATTGACACAAAGATTGCAGTGGAAGAGTTATAGAGATATAGATAAAACCTTACAGCCTCAGTATCCGTACGCAGCTACAAAGAGAGCACAAATTCAGCCACAGCCCGATCCTGCCCTTGCTTTCAGGTGGTATTTCCAGCCAACTCGATCATGTGAGTCTGACTGGTCTCTCTAATATTTATTGCAAAATTTCAGATCTGCTTCACCCAATGGCCCTGCAATGCTGCTCTAGCACTGTGGCCAGCTGG
The DNA here is from genome assembly GCA_013400535.1 of Scopus umbretta. Taxonomy (NCBI): domain Eukaryota; kingdom Metazoa; phylum Chordata; class Aves; order Pelecaniformes; family Scopidae; genus Scopus; species Scopus umbretta. The sequence goes on along the minus strand of VZTL01062071.1, from coordinate 28,030 downwards.
CGTTCCAGTCCTACAGTCATATCTGTGCCTTCTCCTCATGTCTCCACTGTTGGTTTGAAGAGCTAGACTGAACCCAGGCATTTCAAGTAACAAAGAAAAAAACAGACACCAGAATACAGATGTCGATGAGGGGTTCAAAACGGCATTTGGTAAAAGGACACCTAGCAGTGCTGGTACTAAGAATGTACTGTAGGCTTGTGAAGCCACACATCACCCAATAAAATACTTAATAAATAAAGCGTGCCTCATATATACTTGCCATGCACTAACTGACATTACAGAATAGTCCTGTAGGTGGGATACATCTAACCTAACCTTAGCAGTCTCTTGGGAAACATCTCTTTTCATTGAGTAGGAAAGAAACAGGAAATGCCTGTTCCCTTTCCGGTATTGTGCAGAGCTTGATTCAGATGAGGCATCAATTAGCATTTCTCTTGATGAGTATTTGACAAACTATTATTTAAACTATTTCTACTGCCAGGTCTTTGGGAAAATCACACTCAGTGCCAAACAGTCTGTTAAAATCTTGCCTAACAAGTCTGCACGTTCCACACTTGAGAATTTAAGCAGATGCTTTATACGGCTAAGAGAAAGAGCTCCCTCCCAGCGTCCACGGTGGAATTTCAGGTTGCTTTAATGGTGTCCAAATTCCTTCCCACCAGACGCATTTCCTACCAAATCATGAATAAAATACATCTTCTGCTCAGGCATTAAAACACAGAGGAGAACACACATCAGCTGTGATGTCCTAATGAGGAAGGCTGAGAGAGAAAAGGTATGAATTAAGATCCACAAACATAAAAGCAATGCTGCTTTTTGTGGCGTGTGTCTTCTGTACATACATCTCATAATGTCAGCTAACATACAGTAGTAAAGTTTGAAGATGTAAATATTCTATTATTCAAGAGATATTTGAAGATTGAATGCAAATCAAGCTAAATAAAATATTATAGTTGTCTAGTACTTAATGCATTAGAAAAAGGGCAAAGTAATGCCCGATACTGGTGAAGACAAGGATTTCAGAGTAAGTTCAGAGCATTTGAAGCTGGGTAAGTTCTTTTTGAGAAAATCTGTTACCCAAACCCCAGAATTCTCAATGACTACAGACCACCTCTAAAGCACTCTAGTTACCAAATAACTGAAATGTGATAGGAACTGCTATTTCATGAGATTTCTGCCATTTGGGGCTGCAACCTTACAAGAATAGTTTTTTTGAGATACTATGCTGAGGAAGACCAGGGAAGAAAGGTCCTCTCTTTTTGAATTAAAATGGAAGATGAAAACCTGGGACAAATTCCACTGAGGGACTGAAATTGCACTACCTTCTTGTTACATTCATAAGGTTGTTCCATTTCTAAAATAGAATAAAAGAAAGCAAAATAAAATAAAACAAAATTAAGTAAAACAGTGCTTGCTGATTACTAAGAACCTTGTAACTGAGGATGGAGGACTACAGGTTGTTAAGATGTACATGGTATTTTCCGACCCTTGATCTGTGATTTTTTTAAATAAAATAGTGTTTTACTAAAAATTACATGTATGTTAAGAGATTTGTTTCCTCTCTAATGTCTGCCAATAACTTCAGGTGGGGGGAACTGTGCTGGCTGTGAGTTCCCAAGTTAGGGCAATAGCCTCAGAGCATGTAAAATCACTTCCCATACTCCCAAAGCTCCTCTGGCTAATGTGACAGAGATGGCTACAATATTGTCCTGCTTTACCAAATTTCCAATTGGAGCAGCAGTCATCTGTTCCTCTTCATATCACTTCTTGCTTATACCAGAAGGGAAATTAAACAAGAAGCATTAAATACCCTAGAATGAACACAGCCAGACACATTTTAGACCATTCAGTCAGCATGCCTCACCGTGTCACGCAGTCATTCAGAGTTGAGGAAATCACTATTATCAAGTTAGAAGTTTGCTTGGATATTTACTTAAACTAGTCAATCTTGTAAAAAACCCTCTTTCACAAAGCTAGATAGTTTTGTGTTTCCAATACCAACACCACTCAAAGAAATCTCTTCTTTTCTTCACTCTCTCCTTTGTGCTAAGGCAGTACCCAATGGACAGATCAAAGAACTGGGAATTCAGACACATGGGTTCCATCACTGTGTTAGCACTAAGTGACACTGTGACTTGGTAAAAGTCACTGCACCCCTCTGTTCCAGTTTTCCCATCTGCAGACTGGTATCAACACCTATATATTATCTTTGGCCTGGGGAACCAGTGCCGTGGTCCCAAGGAGGTGTCAGGAAGGCCAACGTTCCCTGCCCAAGGTCAACTTTGAGATGGAAAAACCTCTTTTCCCCTATCATTCTTTACCACGCTGCCTCAACCTCAAGGGCAGTTTCTTCACAGGTTTCCTGAAAACTTGGCTACTTTTGCGGTAGGACAGAAAGCAAAAAGGAAAGTCATTCTGAGCTCCTCATTCTGGTATCTCATGTCAATAAACCTCAACAAAAGCCTTAACTCCTGTGTGCTCAGCCATTCACCTCTCATACGTTTGTAACCGACCAGTCTGTAACAGGTCTTGAATTTTTCACCTAAGGAAGGGGTTGAGCAGTTTTGTATCAGAAAAAATCTATTTCCAGAAAGTTTTTAAATATTTTGAGAGTTTTTAACTTTACACTGAACATATTCTACAGATCAGCGTAGTACGTTTGTGTACAACTGGATACAAGCGGTTGTCCTGATTGTCATTTTCACACCAAGTATCAGCCCTGGATACTTCCTGTACTAATCAAGCCAATTACCAAACAGGTACTGTTCAGTGGCATTGATGAAAAGGTTAATTGTTTCCTTTTGCTACGATAAATAATAGTGACATCTAAAACAGAGCAGTTTGAGAACCACTGGTAAAGGATGAAGCTTATGGTAAGTGTATTGAGGTACTGCTGGCCCAGATTCCCTGTACAAATTAACACTGATTTCCAGCTTTGCTAATGAACGGCTGCTACACTTTGCAGCTGGAGGTTTCTGCTGCAACAAATTCTGAAAGAAATTTTGAGGTAGAAGAAGAAGAGAAGGGACAGGCACTGAGACCAAGAAAGCCTAGTTCTTGAAAGAGACCATCATTGGGATGTTTCCTTTAAGAGTGAATTATATATGATAATGGCTTCATTGTCATCAAATAGAATACAATTAATTTTATTTTTTAGTATGTTATCAGCAAGCAAACCACCAGTATTAGCTAGATACCATCTGGGAGTGACAGTTTCCTTATTACAAAATATGTAAAAATATGGACTCCCTTAAGGAATCTGTTGCACTACATCTGCTCCGATTTTTGTTATATGCTAATGGATTTTAACCCAGCATATGAAGCATGTAAAAAAAATAACAGAAAATTTTCAACTAAATTACTTGTTTCACATTTAAAGTGTCACAAAGACAGAGACAGCCACATATGCAGCCTTAGCTACAGGGGACTGGGAAGAAACAAAGAAGTAAGGAAGAGGCATTTCTTACCTGCTGTTTTGCTATCCAAGCCTCTCTCTCAAGAGGGATTCTAGCTGCCCACATAATTAAGGCCACTTGATATGTGAAGGAAGTATTGGGACTATACACAGCTAAATCTCCAATAAGCTTAGGTGATAACAAAAGATTGTGACTGCTGAAGCACAATTATCTTCCTTATTTCCCTCTGTTCGTAATATTTTAAACAATCACAATGATTAAAATGGGCTATTACAATTAAGAGACTATTCTCCAGGGGAGAGGGTTGGGTTTTCATGGTCTTCACACATTTCCTTAACTTCCCTTGCAATGATCAGATCTGGAGAATCAGCTGGAATGACAGACTATGCAGTCAGGTAACGAGGAGCTGCCTAGATTAGACTGAGAATATGGCAGATTAAAAATCCTTTCTGTTGAAATATTGGTGTCATCATTNATCCTTTCTGTTGAAATATTGGTGTCATCATTTTTGAGAGAATTACCCATTACCAGAGCTTGAAATAAATGACTGTACTGCAAACGCAGGGCAGGGGAGGGCTGGGTTTTTTCCTGCTTTTTTTCCCCCATACAATTATGTAGCGCTGTAGCTTTAGGCTAAGAGAATTTTTGCACTTGTAAAGCAGTTTGGTATGAATTGCTTTTCCATGGATCTGTGTCCCCAGGCCCTGCAATGTGAAATACACCAGGCATTACTTTTTCATTAGCATCGACACAGGACGTTTCTATGTATTAAGCACTAAAAAATATTTCATGATCTGTTTACACTTCATATATATATATATTAATTAGAGTTGGGAAGTTTTTGACTGCACATAAGCTTTTTGCGCAAGTTTTCTTTAAATAAAAGTAATGCATTGCCAGCTGTGGAGTCCCAGAGATTTTCCAGACTATTTGGAAAGACTATCTCTTCTCTGGTTTATGTGTGTATATAAACATGCATATATAAACATACACATATATATATATGGCCACACACATATATGCTCACACATACAAGATATTATTGTTTACAGGTGTAAAGATGTAATTCACAATGAAGCTCTAAATTCAATATTTTCTAGAAAGAAATACTGTATGATTGTACTCCAAATGTGTACAACCTAAATTAATGTCCGTAGGAGGGAAAAGTACCTTACACATTTAAAAATCAGTACTTACATGCTCTGTACAAGCTCTCCTTTGTGATAAATTGAAAGACCTTTAGAAATATAAATTAATTAAGTTTCACAACACACGGGCAAGCGAGTTAGGTGTTCTTATACCCACTAATAAACCCAAAGGGTAGATTTGGGTGTAAAGAAGCTGAGTGAGTGACAGACCTAGGAAAGAACTCAAGAGTCCCCAAGGTCTGTCTCCCCTTTTCTAACAACCAGATCACATCGCTTCCAGACAAAGAAAGAATTCCCTAATTGAGAGAGATGTATAAATCAAAACAGAATACTCTCTCTTTTATCCTTGGTGGCCCAAGTTCCAGATTTGCAATTTCTAAAATTTCTATTCTGCTACTCAGGGAAATAAACAGATGAAAAAAGCTATGGCCAGGTCAGAGGATGATGATAATACCACTAGTAATAATTTTAAAAATGGAATTAAAAATGGAAATGGGAAGAAATGGAAATGGGAAAGATAGTTCTGGGTAACGTGTGGTATTGTTTTTAAAGAATAAAACTAAACTGAAATTCATTCTAAGATCTAATACTGTAAGTTGTATTTTGGTGCTTCCTATTGTTACGTGACTTAGTACCTGCTGATTCCAGTCTCACTCAAGCAGGTTAGACAGTTCGACCTAAATAAATCAATAAGTTTAGACAGATGAGTGTCATAACAGGAAGCGATGTTTTATGGTAGATGTTTCTGGCTAGACATTACAGCTTGCCCCTCCTCACCAAACGGGTGACTGCCGTCTCCCTGCAGAGAAAGTACAGCTGGTATGACGACAAGGGATGGATTTCTGCTGGGCCCGGGGTTGGGGGGACGGCATCTGAGAGCAACAGTGGGATTTACTACCCTGGCTAGCAGGGAAGACACAGCGTTGCGTGGCCGACCCAGAGAAGAAGCCTCAAGCCCCTGCTTTTGGAGAGGAACAGAGGAAAAAAGAAAGCAACTTGCCCTGTTAATGGTATAATGAAAATGACCCTTCAGCGCCTCCCTTGCCTGTGCATTCAGAGGGGAACAGACCCCTGTAGCATTCATTTCCATTTACATGGGAACACTTTATAGTAAGTGGCAAGGCCTTATTGCCTGCTTTGATACTCACTGCAATAACAAATACTTGTGCTAACGTTTCACTGCATTAGCAGTGCACCAGGACTACCTCATCAAGCTACAAATGCTCTTCAGCGGGCTTGGGCAAGTGCTCCGATCAAAGCCATTGTTTTCTTTCTAGGGACAGACTTGCCCAAGAAAAGCCCACCTTTGGTATTTCGTTTTGTTTCCTAATGTTTTGGACAAATCTCCCAAAGATGACGAAGATAAAACTCACACTACCTTTGAAAGGGAGTATGTCCTGATGGAGACCAGCAGGCTCTTGTCCACGCATCCCAGCCCGACACCTTTTGCAGTTCGATTTAGTCGAGACGTGCTCTCAGAAAGCATAGCTGCGTACGACTTCAGCAGCCCTTTTCAGACACATTTTCTGATTCCGAGCCGGTGTCACCCTTGGTTTCTCTGTTGACACGGTCAAGAATACTGAGGTTTTCTGAATCAATAGTTGGTAGCATTGACTTTGTGGCGTGCTGATTTTGGATTTGAGCAGTAACTGCTGAGTGCTGGATGGGAGAATTGGAGTTCACCCTCTCAAAAAGCTGAGGATTCTCCAATGGCATAGTCAGGTATGCGTTAGAGAAGGCCAAGGGGGACTTTATAATGGATCTCAATGAAGTCAGAGCCAGAGTATCATTCCAGTATATTTCTAACAAGATGTACAGGAACAGATTTAAGTGGTACTTAATGTTTTTCCACCTACAGTACTTGCTGTCACTAGGTGCTAAATAAAAACGACTTACAACCTAGCTTTGAACTTTGTGAGCCAGCACAACTGAGTAGGGCTTGCTGAGGGCCCCACAGTTCAGGTTCACAGAGACATAATTAAAATGCACAAGATAGATGCTCAGTGAACTCTAGCTTTTAATATTTCACAAACAACCTGGATGCCTTTTCTCCTGACCTCCAGCAAAGATTTTTTTTCCTCCTGATACTCAATCCACTTGTATCTAAGATTAATAGCTAGCCATTTGGTTAAGAGCAGTTTTGCCATTGTAACTTTTTAAAGCAGTGGCATGCTATTTTTCCAACCATATTTCCTCCCTAGTAGTGATGACTAAATGAGAGAGAAGCATACACCAACAAATGAGAAAAGCCTTGGCCAACTGATGTCCAAAAGTGAAACAGGATAGTATAAGAATTCCAGCCACTGCCCCCGGACTCCTGAAGTACCTGTATTTGCTGCATTTCCTACTCAAAATAGAATTCTCTTCATGTGTAGTTACACAGGGTAGCTCAGTTCTGGGCACTAATAATTCATGTGAATTATTTGCCCAGCATCCCCATGAAGGGACTATGGCAGCCAATAATGTGGGGGGGAAATCTGGGATCTAAGTATGACTAATACTGCTGGATCAAGCAGAAACAGGGTCATCATTACAGTCTAGGGAATGTAAGAGGGCCTCTCTTTAACAGGTAGATCCAGAATGCCCAGTTGGGAAGAGAGCAGCACATTTCCCATGCTGTTTTGGCACTTGCATAGACATGGTACTTGAGCTGGCCATTAACTTAGCTTACACTTTTACTCCCAACGTCAAAAATTCCTTTGTGGAAAGAAAGAGGAAAGTTTTTGCGTTGGCTTCTTTCCACATGTTAAATTGTACTGGAGACTTTCCATTTCTTTCTTGTCATGCAAATTCAATGTATTGCTGAACCAACAGCGAGTATTCTGTGTAGTGTAGTACTCTGTGAGTAGCCAAAAATAGGTAATTAAGCCCATGTTTATTATACAAGATATCTAAAAAAAAATTGGATGTCTGTGAATCCCAGGCTCCCAAACCAACTTACATATTCTCTCTTTTCTCTTCTTGGTATTCATACACTTAATACCTAATCATCGCATCACTCACAATAGATGAGAACACTGCAATTCAAACCTGGCATTGACCTCCAAGTGTTTTTAAGGAGACACTAGTGAAGGAACTACTCGAAAGGCAGACCATAGCAGAGGAAGAGTGAGAGGTCTGTTTCATGTCAATGTTTCAAATTACCCCAAGGAAAGGAACGCACATTTTCGCTTCTGGGAAGCCGGCTTTGGCAAGTGGGCAAAACAGTGCAAGAGATAACTGATCTGATGTCAATACCAGATCAAAGAGGCTCATCAAGTCAGCTAGTGAGTGAGCTGGGAGTCCTGGGAATTGCTGCTAGATTCCCTCTTGCTTTGGTGCTTTGGAAATTTCTTAAATTTAGCAATACAACCAAGGGCTGCTCTTTTCCTTGTCCTTGCAAATTAACAGACTGTTATTGAAGACACTGTTTCAGACTTTCCCTATCTTTGATTGTTTTAAGCACACAGCTTTCAGAGCACATTAGCAGCCCCCTGTAGCCTTAATTTCTACCTGTAGTCACTGTAGTTCAGGGTCTTTTTTTACTCCTTCTGCTCCCTCCCTAAAGCTTGAGAACTGGTTAGTTAGGAACTATCAGTATTGATTCAAACATTTAACACATAAACTTCAGCAACAGCAAGAGACTGGCAAGTTGGGCTTTAGAAATGTTAAGTGTCTTTGCTTTGCTTTTAAGAAAAGAGGTTGGAAAAAGAGACTAAAAGACTCAGGTCAGTAACGTATTTAAGAACTCAGCAACCAACAGTTTAAGTTTTATATTTTAACAACTGAAATACTCATGTCATTGTAATTTGAGACATAAAAGCAAATCATATTTTAGATCAGGGTATATTAATTTTTAAGACGTACTGTCACAGAAACTGCTTTACACAAAAAGCTTCACTATATGTTTGTTTTTGTTTGTTCGAAACCAGGCATATCTGGATGTCTTGATATTTAAAAGACATAGGGATGTGATCTCATTTTGCTGTAGATACATGGCATGAGATTTATGCAGGATAATTCAAAACAAGTGTTCTCAAACTCTCTCCTGGCTGTGGATCACAGCTTCAGAGATTCTGAATGGATAGCTAATTGGTGCCTGACAGGCAATCATGTACAGCAGCCACTCCACAGCTCCCCACTTAGAGAAAAATAGGTAAGAGTACTGTGTATACACAGTTCCCTTATAGTATGATTACAAATGAGAGAAGGAAAACAAGTTGTGCTCAGAAGGAGCACTCAGGACCACTAGAAAGTGCCAAAAGTACAGAGTGAGAGCCACTGAATACAGAATATTCATCTTAAAATGTCAAATTGATACAGGCTTAGAGAGACAACATCTGAGGGGGTGGCTTAGGGGTCGAGCAGTAACTGTGTTCGTTCAGCTATTGAGGGCTCTAATGTCCAACAAACTCTTTGCATTCGTTTCAACAGCCTCTGTGCAGGCTCTGCAGTGATCCTCTGGCTATATAATGATTCTCCATCTATATAACGGCACAGGACACCTTCTCCATGGCCCACAGTTCCTGCACATGTATTGCTTCCTGAGTTTGGGAGTAAGTGTCAGCAGTAGGAAACTGCACCCTGCCTGTAGACCCAGACAAATGGGACACTTTGCCAGTGAGCAGATCTCTATCGACAGCTATGGCAGTCATGGCAGGCAGAAATCTCTGCTCCCACTCCAGGCTCTGAGGAGAAACAACAGGCATAGGTGGCTTACAAGCTATGGATGTTGCCAGCCATTTGCTCTCCTTCCTTTCAACCCATCCTTGTCCCATTCCTGCCTGCTCTTTATTTCTTGCATTCCCACTCTGCACTTCTCCAGGTCTCACTCTAGGTTCAGCCTCCTAGGTCTGCTTCTGAGAGCAGTCACCCTGTCCCCACACATGAACACGCTTTCCCTCCCATTTTCCTACTAACTTCCAGCTTCTGTTTCCCTCCTTTTCTTATCTACTGCCCCAATGAGTAAAGGTTAGCAAAGTTGACACAAGAGAAAGGAGTGCTGCAATAGGAAATGACAGGTGACCTTTCACAATGGTGCCCGCCTGCCCGTTGCATATTTGATACTGATGAAGCTTTGCCAAAAATAAAAAGGATTAAAGAGTAAAGACTAATTTGTTTAAGTATTCAGTAATCCCATAGATACCCATATAGCTACCCATACTGAAGTAAATCCCCAGCAGCTTCTCCAGGTTCAGTGAAATTATTTTGTGTTTATAGGCAGTAAAAACAACACGAGAGTCCTGCAGAGTAATCTTAGCTTACAAAACAAACAGGAGTCCGGGTGCTCTGAGGGATCTATGCTCGAACAAATGGGACCCTCCGGTGACTGCAAAATTTGGAGGTAGGCCAAGCTTGCCATTTATTTTTTGGTTTGTTTGTTTGTTTTCAAGCACAGGTGTTGTGGATTTTTCTTCTCTGTTGGGTTTTTTTTTTTTTTTCCTTAGCAGAGTTATACACTATTCCTTTAAAAGCTTGTGTTATTTTAGTGCAAAAGGGTCTCTCTCCTCCACTCTGCCTCTCAGCCTTGAGGTTCACATTGCACTGATAGCACTAATCTCTGAAGAACCTTTTCAGGATCAATGATTATAGTACTGCTAGCCCCTTGTTTTGCAGACTTTTAAAAATAAAATAAAATAAAAAAATACCCAGCACAATCAGGACACATTCCTTTTCATCTCTGTCTTTCTCATAATTTTCCATGGCAGAGTTCATGTCAAAAATGCTTGGTTTCCACCCTCCGCCCAATTGTAAGCTCTTCAAAGGGAGAGAATAAAAGTTGGAGCCTGAATCCCAGAGCAAATGCTCCTGCAGCCATGCTCAAGCCAGCTTTTGAAGTCTTTCGGCTCACCTCTTGATGCCAGGCAGGCCCCTATTATTACCAATGTTGTTAGCCATTTCAGCTCCATTTCCAGGCCTACATGGACAAGAGAGCAAGGGAGGCCCTTTCATGTCAGGCTTTGCAAAGCTGCTTCAGTGTTTGAAGGATGAAAGTCGTTCTTGTTTGTTCTTGCTGCAGTGCACAACATTTGGCTTAAAAAATAGAGGATGTTGCCTTTCTTGAAGTGGACCGTGCATTGCTGGACACAATCAACACTAATGGCAGTTCTGCAGTCAGGGTTTTCAGGGATTATTTTTTTTTCCTTTAAGAATGTAAATATCCAAGTGTAGCGGCAGCAAGATCTTTTTTAATTTAGAAAAGAAAAATACATTTGTGCAGATATCAGGGGAGAGGAAGAGAGAGAGGAGGGGGGAAACAGTCATTTCCTCGTGACACAAGTACAGATGAGAGATTATTTTAATGAGGTCCAAGTAATGAGAGCCCTTAATTCAGGCATACCAAGAGGAAAAGCTTTTCCCCTGTCCTAGAAGCAGCCAAAACAAAGCTGACTTATCCCAGACACAGAAGCGGTCTGTGAATCCCACAGAGAGTGTCTGCCTGGCTTCGGTGCTCGGCCCGGGGTTGGTATGATCCCTCTTCCCACCTTCCAAGGGAGGTCGGAGGGGGAGGATTAAAACTTCCTTTCTTTGGCGTTGCATCGACAGGTAGAGTTTTTCATCACGCTATCCTCTTTTTCCAAGCTCATTATGCCGTCTCTCAGTCCATGAGTTTCTACCCACATTCGTGTTTTGAAGGCAGTGAGGCAGGGGGGGATAAGGAAAAGAAGGAAAAAGAACCCCGCCTGAAGCTGAACACCCTTTTCCGGGGAACGAAACCCTGAAATTCTCTGGCTGACACCATCCTCCAGCAAAATTGCAGCAATGAAGTTGCCAAGATAAGAGAACCCCAAGCAAGCAAGCAACTAAATAAATAAGTACATGGAGAAAGGAAGTTTTTGTTTTGATTGCTGGTTAGTCATGATATTTCGCCTTTTATCGCAGCGAAGTTCCCATCCACCCCCTTGAAATCCGGTGCTATATATTCTTCACCAGTAACAACAACAATGCTAAGAAGTCTGAGAGCAGGGAACGGGCGGTCAAATGTACTTCTTGGTCCAGCTGTGTTTAGTTTTCAGATGCCCATGTGTTCCTTGTTAGGCTGTCTTCCAGCCCTCCTCTGCCTTCTTTTCTATTCTTCACAGTCCAAAACTATGAACCAATTACAGACCACAGAGTCAGCTATTTACCCCCTCCTGCCTTTACACAGCTATTTCCTGCCTGCTATCAGCAAAGTTAGACAAAGATGACAACAAGCCCAAGGTTTTTACCGTAAGTTGAACCATAAGTGGGGACCTGAAAACACCCTAAAGCTGTTATATTTTATGTAGGGGAAAATTTGAAAAGGATTATCTGAGGAAAGCAATCAGCTCCAGACTGAAATCTATCTCACTGGTGTTTATATGATAAAATAATTGCCATTTAGGCCTCTATCACACTCGGAATATGAATCATATGTCTGGAGGGCTCTCCTGCAGAGGTTCGGGGGCAGAGCTTCCTTCTTCACCGTAGTAGCCTCTCTGGAGGTGCACATGGGTCTCCGGGCCAAAGAAAACAGTTGTGATTACAGAGTGATAGAGGCAGCCACATGCTGATTCAAAGACCTATAATCTTCTCCCCTTCCACCCTCCCCCTCCCAAAAGCAACAAGTCTGTAAAACTCATTCACTTGCCAGAGGCTGTTTATTCTGTTTAATGGCCACCTATCACCCCTTCACTCATTCTTTTTAGATTTACTAGACAAGCACAAAGCAAATTAGTGCAAAATGCTTTCAGTCAAGTGTCAGGTGGAATCAGACTTGATGAATACTATACTGCTGGGCTTTATAACTGCAGGAACACATATACTGACAACATTGTCTCCTTCAATTAAAGCTATGCTGCCTGTTTCCTGAATCCCTCACAGAATCCTCCTCTCCCCTCCCAAAGTCAAACCTATAACTTTTTAATACCTTATTTTAATAAAGACATTCTGACATGCACTGTGATGGTGCAAATGGAGAAATCGCAATGCTAGAATTTTTATGATGTGTTTCAAAAACGTATTCTTCAAAGGAAATATTTCAGTGACACACTGATCTGCAGCAAAGTGTGGATATGTTCGAAAATAGCACCATGTCTGAACCTCGTAATGTAATATTTATAGGATAAATCTTGCTAACTTGCCACAGAAATGAGTCTCCATTGTTGCTCATCCATAAGTACACAAGGCCAAAGGGGTGGGGGTAAGGGTGGAGAGGGGGCCTAGCTTCTTCTTGAGAAGGCAGGACAGAGGTGTACTCTCCCCCTTAAAGCTAATGTGTGGAGCAGTCCACACACATCAGGGGAGAGCATAACCCCAAGGGGGGTGCATGGGCTTCTAGCAGCGTGACTCCCATTAAAGTCAATAGGAGCCATGTGGCTGAAACCCACACACAGATCTCAGAAAATTCACCCCCGGAGCCAAAAACATTCCTCTGAAGATGGATTGTTTCTGATGGGCACAGCTCAGAGTAATGAGCTGATGTTGCCGTGCTGCCCCAGGGATGCAGTCCAGTGCTGCTTGTTTTTGCTGGGACACTCAGCTCATATAGCAGACGAGCACAGAGCACGGAACATCCCAGACCATCCAAGCATGCTCAGAAAGGCTTGCTTTTTGTTTTCCCTGAGCTCAGAGACTTATTAAAGCAGGTTCCTCTGAGCACCAGGACATCAGCTACTGTAATTACAGTGAGCTCGCAACAGCGTCCAGGAGCAGACAGCTACACCAGAAATAGGCACAGAGTGATAACAACCCCACTGATGGACCGGGATAACTGCTTTGAAGAGGGAGACACTTCAGGGTTGCCTGGAGGAATGATTTCCGTCATATCACTGTGGCCACATAGGGGCCACCCTGTGCAGAGCCTATATGACTGCAATGCTCCTCTACCAGTGAAAACAGAGCACGATGCTGCAGACTGCCATTTGAATACGTGTTTTTTTTCCAGCAGGTAGAGCAAGCTGATGTTAGTCTCATGAAAGGCCATGGTCGTAAGAATTTTCATAGCACCAACTTTGGAGAAAACAAACCTATAGAGAGATGACACGTGTTTTAAGGCATTCTGATACCATGGCGATAAGAGTGGTAGAAATAATCTAGCAAGAAGGATGGATCCAATCCTCTGTATCAAAACCATCTTATGTCCCTTTTCAAGGCCTAAAAAGATTAAACAAAGATACTTCAACCAGATAAATTAAATAATCAAAGCATTGTTATTTCTTGATGATATATTTAAATTCCAGTTAAACTGGCAAAGGACAGTGAAGCTGGAAGGTAGTCTTGTAAATAAAAATTAGCATTATTCTCTTTCCTCTTGAGGGCACTACATTTCACAGGTAAAGTCTGGTTCTGCAGTATATTATAATGCCTAAAAGCAACCCTAAACAGGGATGAGAGAGATGAATAAGGACCTTTATGCAGGTGTATTCCATGAATGTCTTTTATGGATGCCAAGTTGAGGATAAAATCTAATTTACAGCTCTAAATTGGAAACATGCACAGACCCTTTGGAATGCATGTTATTAGTAAGCCAGCTTAGAAGTCTGCATTAACTCATGCCCAGTTGCAGTAAGGAGAAGGATATCATGATTATTTCCCCTACTGCTGTTTGCTCCATCTGAGAGCAGAAAGTGCCCAAATGAATTCAAGTTTAACTGAATTGGGCTGACCCATTAATTTTGTCCTAATTCCCCCCACCCCCATAAACATAGTGACGGGCAACAGGCAACCTATTTTCCTCCCCTCGGCATTTGTACTTTTTAAGTTTAGCATATCCTTTTTTGCCTTTCCAAACCTACTCTTAGCCCCTGGTTCCTTAATAAAACTACCTCCATGGTGATAACCCATTCAGGAGGAACACATAAAGTAGGGGAAGGAGGACTGAAAAAAGACCGTCTTTAAGGAATTGCCCAACACAATGCCTCTCTCTCTTGAGCGAGAAGTGCCATGAACAGAGAAGTGAAACTTAAGGCATAAAGATGGGGTGAGCTGTAGCAGGTATGCTTTGTACAAATGCTCTGAAACCCAGAAATTTTGGTGCCTAAGAAAAATGCGTGCTTCATGTAGGAAGTGAAAGGCTATTCTCTCCCCCGCCCCTTTTGTTTTTCTGGAGGAAAACACAGACACAAAGGATAGTGTTCATCAACCACATTTCAACCATCTCTGTAAGTTTATATATATCTGTAAGTCTTAATTAGTCATCTAGGCTATGTCTATAGCCAGTGGAGGGAGACATGGTAAAGGTTTTCTTCATGCCATCTTATTTTTGATATCCGAACTAAATACATCACCTATTAGAGTCTCTATTTCCTCCATGGTGGGTCCTAAACTACTACCTAAATTACTGTTCCAGATTTAGCAGAGACACCTTCCTGGACAACTGTCTGTCTTCAGTGCTGGGCTCCTCCACTGAATTCATTCAAATATAAGGTGGGAAATTCTTTACCAGAAAATGTCCTTTTCCTTTTCTCAGCAACCTGCCTTAACAACACACATACGACAACAAATCCTGCAGCACAGTTTCAGCAGATATAAATCAGAATAGTTTCATTGACCAGCCTAAGTCTTTTGAGCATTTCAATCATTTTCTGAGGCTAGTGAAGGAAGAGAAAATTTTTGTAAAAATTGGAAAAATGCATCATGGAAAAGTCTACCAAGGAAACCCGTGAAAACAAACCTGTAACATTTACAGCAATTGTCTTCTCTCAATGTGGTTTCATTTCCTACAGTATCTATCACAAGGTCTCACTAATTCCATAGAGAGCTGAGAACCTGGCATTTAATCCTGCCAGGAAAAAGCAGCTAAGAATGAAAATTTCACCTACAAATCAAAGGTGCAGAGTCATCACTCCTACTAAATAATTCACCAACATTTAATACACTAGCTTTAAAAAACAATTATGGAAACAAAACCTGTTTCAATTTCCTCTTTCATTTTAAGATGTGACTAATATTAAACTAGGATCAGAGGCTCATATCTGAGGTACTTAAACGAGACTCCTTGTGTGTCACTGCTGTCTCAGCTGTGGAGTTCTTCAAGGTTGTTAGAAGAAATGAAAGTTGTTGGCTTTAAATACTCTTGCTGAATGGTTACACTAGGAAAAGTGGAAGAAAGTTTAAGGAAGCAGGTTTTCTGTTTAGTAAAAATGCTTTCCAAAGTGAAATAAATAGGATAAATAATAAATGAAAAGAAAAAGCAACATAGGGTAGTTATTAAAATAAAAATTGCAACATCTAAAAGAATGAGAACTAGAAAGCATTCTAATACCTAATTGCCATATATGTTTACGTGCTCTGGTTTGGGTAATTGTCTGTGGACTCCAGAAATGTTTTAGAAAAATCTTCCTTAATAGTTCCCTGCTTTCTTGACTAAATAATGAAAATGTAATGATAGATTTTAATCCTCCAGCTCTTTTTTCTTGTAACATAAACTGTCTGACAATAGCTCAATTAATAATAAACAAAAGCCCAGAAGCCCAACTTCTCCCACAGAAAGGATGTCAGGCAGAGGCTACAGCAATTTACCTCCACATTACTGGCAAAAGAGATGTTCTGACCCAAAATATTCTTTGGAGATAAGGCTTAAGAACTGGATAAGAAAAAACAATAAGCAAATTTTTTTTTCTTTCTTTTTTGGAAACCAAACAATGATGATTCAGCATCAGTAACACAGAACAGACAAAAAAATAATCATTGGCAAAAGCCTAACGTGGTGTCTCTGGTGGCCACAGGGAGTCTCACCACACTAATGGCTGGTCCAAAGCCCACTGGAGTACAGAAAAAAAACATCGGGGAGTTTGAGCTGTGCCAAGACATGCACACTGCTGCCGAGGGGCTGAGGAAGTACCAGGTAACAGGAGAAAGTAGCAGTTCGTGTGCCAGAGGCTGAGCCAAAAGTCCCTGCCACCGCTAGAGCAGGAAGGTCTGCACTTCGTACCGCTGCCTGTGCAAAGGTGCAGTGATTGTGGCTCACCCTGCCGCCACAGCTCTCTGGAGCTGTTTCACCCTTGCTAGGTTATCACGCTGGCACACGCAGCAGTGACACATCCATCCCCGCTTCCATTTACTACGCGTGTTTCAAGCCTTCACTTCCCGTTGGTGCAAATGAGCCATGATGGTTCCTCCGTGCGGCTGCCCTCGATTCATACCACACAGAGGGAACGTCCCCAGCTAAATGGTGCTGGTGAAGAAGTTACTCAAATGAAAGGAATGAGAAGGAAAGAGGGGGCACGATCTAATTGCCAAAACAGCAGCTGCCACCTGGCCAGCAGCAGCAGAACAAACTTGGGATCAGAGTGGGGTTATAGTTTTGCACAAAAGCTCGGGAAAGTTTCCTCCCTTTCCATTTCAGTGCTGGGCTTTATCAGCTATTGACCTGCAGGTCTCTGCATGGAAAATATATGAGGCTGACACGGGAGGAGCAAAGGGATTTCCTTCTCGGCTAAGGAAGGTATGAGACTCTGGCGACTCAGCACCAAAGACGGATGCTGGCAAGACCTACAGGAAAGGTCCCTACAGGAAAACTGCAGGGACCTCAACACAAACCACTGAGGAACCTGAAGGAGGTCAAAGGAGGACAACCAATCTTCAGGGAAGCAGGGTGGGAGACAAGAGAACGTATCCAGATGGATCAAATCCTCATATGGACTTTGCAGCGTGTGACTGGTGGGAAGAGGCCATGCTCTCCCTCCTTAGCACAAAACTACTTCTCTTGTTATATCCACGTTGCTGAAATCAGCATATGGCTTGCTATCTCCAAAGGTTATTATACTGACAGCATTTTCTAGCGTAATGTGAAGCCATAATCTGCTGCTGACTGGAAGTGAGGAAAAGCCAATGCTTTCTGCTGGCTAAACTGCAGAACTGAGAGTCAGGAGTCTGAATAATTTTTCCAGCTCAGCCAGTGGTTCGCCCCACACTGTTGATTACGCCACTTAGACTCGGTCCTCACTGGTGAAAGAAAAGGGTAGCAACGTTTTCTATTGTGGGGCGACTTGAAACTTAATTAATGTTTTCTATGTGTGATGACCTTCAAAGGGGAGATGCCAAACATCACAAAGGACTTGGCACCTCTTTTTCCTCTCTCTGTCTCCAAGCCAGCTAAGTGTCTTGATTATCATAAAATCACACAATAATCTGTGGCTTTTCTGCCTGTTACTGCTGGTGGATTCATGACAAGAACTGCACAAAAATGATTCCACTTTCCCAGATTCTGCAACTCCTATGGCAGGCCAAGAGAGAACCTGACAAAGAGGTGAACTCTTCTGCACCCATGTCACTTTTTCCCCTATTTTACAGCTTCAGAGAAGTGTGTTGAAGTTCACTGCCTGCTACCTGGTTGGCAGGTCTTGCTCAGAAATTATTTCATTCATTATCAGTACATTTTCAGAACTGGATGCTTTTACACTGCCAAAGAGTAAGCGCCATAAAGTGGTTGTGAAAAATGCGTTGGCTGACATAAACCAGCCTCTGTTGGATGCACTAAATATGTCAAAGCAAACTCAGATGGTCCTTTAACTCAGTAGATGCGGCATCATGGGGAAAAGTGCATTCTTCTCCCAGCAAGCAAGAATAACAGCTAAAACACTTAAGGACTCCACCTGATTTCTCCCTGGTGAAACAAAATGTAGATTTTATTACCCACTATATAACTCACTCTATTTATGGTTTGCATAATTTTTCCTCTTTCCAAATACATTTCACTTTTATCAGCTTCAGTGGCTTTATACCTGATAGAACCAAAGTCTAAACTGTGTCATTTAAAGATGTCTCGGAAACCACAAAGTAGAGGTAAGGCTTGCTATCATGTATATTTTCAGGACAAGTTTTTGCCTCTGTTATTACCCCTGCAAAACCTCCCTGGGCCTTCACAGCTCTAGTTTTACCCTCAGTACAAATTAGGATAATCCCTGGTTTTGGACAAGACTCACTACCCAATCCAAAGAGCCCATATACTAAATCTATTGCAGAGTATGGTTTCCTGAACATTTCAAAGTTGGATTACAATACCAGCTGAGTTCATGATTTAAAAATAGAAGGAAAAAAACCTTAAGTATCGCCACAGAAAAATGACACTACATCTTGCAATGTTCCTTTAAAAAAAGGAAGAAATGAAAAAAAGCAAATAAAAGATGGCTGACTGCCAGAGTTTTGCGTTAACTTGAAGTGCAGAGGTGATTTTTAATGCTTCAAACATCATTCATGAAATATCATATATATAATTTGTACTCAAAATAACATGCAAGCTCTCCAAGGTAACATTAAAATAAATAGCTTCTTTAACTCTTTTGTACCTTGATCGTATCTTATTTTGATGAATCAATAAAAGAGAGACGTAAGATTGATGTAGGACAGATCAGTAGGGCAATCATGTACTTTATTACATATTTATGAGTCTGAAAGATCAAAGGATGTTTTTATGCACATAACTTGGCAAATGTGTTTTGCCACGTTCAGATATATTCCAAGTGACTTTAGCAGGAATGTGAAAGAAGCTGGCATGGTGCCCACAGTGCTATTTGGTAAGACTTTGAATGATGGTGGGATTACAAACCATGATAATAAAAACACATACAGCATAACATCGATGCATGTAAACAGTATATACAAATGCATATGTGTGATCGTATAATGTGTGTATATACAACATATTGCATTTCCTACAGACATGCATACATATGCGAACTACAGCCTTGATTCAACATCTCTAAGTCACTGGAAATCTTTCTTTTTCTTTTGGCAGACTCCACATCAGGCCTCTAATGCAAACAAAAGAAGGGGAGAAGGGTGCTCTCCAACCAGAAAACATTAGGTTATGGACTGCCATGCACAAAAATCAGGAAATGGCAATGTTTGCAGCTACATTCCTTCATCGCCGTGGCACATCCATTCCACTTTGGGTTACTGTCAGACTCTACTACTGCTATGTGCGCACTAAGGTGAAAGAAATATCTCCATGACCATCAGAATCTGTAATTGTGCCTTCTCCCAGCTTTTGCATATGGATATTTCAAATCTTAATCTCACACCGACCCTGGTTTTACACATTAAATGCCTCAGCATAAAAGGGCAGAAAGCATCCTGCTATGGCTTAATCAGGGCCAGAGGCAGGTTGATCTACACATGTGCAATGTCACCCAACTGATACCACGTCCGTGCAGCAACAGATGCTGTCTGGAGAAAGGGGTGAACAGCTTCCCCATCCTTCCTTTGCTAAATCCGTGACTGTATGATAAAGTGGTATTCCATAATTCTCGTTATCCCTGATACATAGGACCAATAGGTACTTGTGATCTAGAAGAGCTTAGTTTGATCCCCAAATCTGTTGCAAGTTTTCTAAGTGATCCAGGACAAGTCACTTTTTAACACAGTTTGGAGAACATCAATTTCCTGTTGGTTCAGTCTCAAATATTGCTGTTTTCAGAACTACTCATTACTAACACCACAGCTGAGGAACTATACTCGATATCTCTGCAAATCTGACCCAAGGTGGGCCTTAAATAGGGCTAAAATATTAATTCGCCAGATCCCCTTTTTATGTTCTCAAAACAAAACTGTCACTCATTTCTTATTTGCAAAGTGATAATATTACCTCCCAGACACAGAGGGGACCGAGTAAGAAAATCAGCTCCTGTGAAGACACAGAGATTGACAGAAAAGCATGTTATCTTCCTAAAACCAAGACAGCAGGACTGGTACCATTCTCCTTTTACAATTTTCTTACTATTATTTAAAAGTTAATGGTAATTTTTTATTAGATTTAGCAGAACTTGATTGATTCAAAGATGCTGTAGAGGCCTGTCAAAATGTGCTAAAATATACAGTACCTGCCAACACCACATAGGGAACACATCAGGATATTACCTGCAGCTATGGGAGGGGTGGGCCTTAGGATCTGTCACTGCTTGAAAGGTGCTACCAATGTTTAAAATAAAAAGCTAGTAAAAATAATGCTACTGGTTCATGTTAGTTATTAGAGTCCCAGTGCAGAGGTATTAGGTATGGAAGAGACAACCTCCTTCATCTCTCCTACTCTCTTCTTGATTCAGGCAAATACTGCATTACTCAAGCCAGGTTTAAGCGTGTTACGCAAATGGTATTTGCTCCATTCCCTTTGAACAGCTGCTCGATGGTATCACAGATCACACTAGGAGACTTTGTCTAATCATTAGGGCTGTGACAGATTCAGGTTGGTGGGTCTGGCTATTGAAAAACACCACAGCATGTTTCTCTTTCCTTCTGTTGCTCCCCCTCCTCTTTGCTCATCATGGCAGGCAGCTCTCCTCCACTTCCCTTGCCCCTTTAGGACTTTGTTCCAGAATCTTCACAGCTACCTATATATCTGTGGTCCTTCCTCTATTTGGCCATTATGCATGTTCCAGCACAACCCTTCTGTCTGTGAATTTCAGTCTTCCTTTTTGAATTCTTTTTCATGTCACTGTGAGTTTTAGCACCCTGAGTAATCCTTTGACCTTGGTGTTTACACCCTTTTGGCATCAGCGAGGCGTACTCATGGTCTGTGGTAGACATCAGTTAACAGGTCTGGATTACTCACTTCACATTTTGTTCATTCTTCGTAAGTCGTTCTCCCAAGCTTCCTCATCTATTTATTTCTCTCTTTTCTGAACTACCTTCCTTTTATTGGCACCATTGTGACTGAAGTGCCTAGAAATGAAGTATTCCAATATCTGCTGGATCAGACCCTACATGCTCTGCCTACCTTAAGTACTATTAAGGAATCTCTCATCCTGATATCTTCCCAAGTGGTCACCTTAATGGCTGTCCTAGACAGCCCAGGCTCTGAAGTAATTTCTGCCGTGCTATTCATACTGTCAGATTTGTTGCTCTTTGCTTTTTTCCCAAGTTTTACCTGAGTTTATCAATAGTCATTTTTACAAAGGTCTCCTTGGTGTCTCAGGGGTTGATTCAATGAAGCCTTTAAGCTGCTGTTTAGAGTTAAGCACATGAATAAGCTTCCATTTGAAGACAATAGGACTAAATGGCTCACAAGACAATATACATTTAAGTGTTTTTGTAAATTAAGCTGTATCGTTCAACAGTCTTGTGGGGTTTTTCTTTTTTTTTTTTTAAGGGAAAGAAAATCCAA